>JABFOV010001360.1:0-25928 GCA_022817685.1 Aradophagus sp. ZL-2020
CAAGGTCGTCGAGCAGGAGCGACTGAACACGGTGCCGAGCATCTCGGCGCCGATCAACAAAAGGGTCGGCCGGGTCGAGAGCCCCCCGACGCCGCAGGGCTCGGTGCCCGACGCCGGCAGCCCCATCGAATTGAGAGCCAGCGCCAGCTCCACGCCCAAGAGACGGACCGAGGGCCCGGACGACGACAAGGACGACGCGCCCAAAAAAGTCAAGACCGAGTCCGTCGACGCCGACACCAACACCGTCAACTCTGGTGATTATACTTGTCGATACTTTTTGCACCTCGAGTTTCCGACGCTTATTAGCTAACGATTCATTAGTTACAATTTCAATGTATACAATTGTGTACACTTCAACCATAAAAATTTAATTATGTACAATGTAAATATATAAAATAATTACGTGCTATTTAACTATATAAAATTAATTATGTAGAATTTCATTATAAAAAATTGATTACGTACAATTCAATTATATGAAATTGATTATGTACAATTTAATTATAAAGATTAATTATGCACAATTACAAAATTTTATATTCATGCAAAAAGAACATCTTTCTTACTATAGTGTTGAATATGTTGAAGTTTAAATTTGTAGAATTATTTTAATAAAATTATCAGTATTTTTATACAGAGAAAATTACATTTGTATTTTCGTTTACTGATAAACGTTGGAAACTTTAAGTGGGTAATATTTTTGGATTGATTTCTTGGAAATTTAAATGTTGTTGTGCAGGTTGGTTACGAAGTTCACTTAATTGATAGGCTCTTTGTGTATTTGCTTAGAATGTTTGATAAAATAAATTTAATTTGCCGATGATCCTTTCAACGTCATCATATCAGAATATAAAACAGTTTATTTAGCTTAATTATTTAAATACGACTTATTACTTTTAAAGAATTTTAGATCTTGTTATATATTCTAAAATAAAATGATTCAATTACTGAATATAATGTTAAAAAATCAAAATTTCTGTTCTAATTGCAATCAATTCAGATGCATTAAGAATGCAAATGCAAGTGAAATACCTAAACACTTTATGAAGGATCAATAAATCGAAGCAACATTAAAGTAAATCTAAAACATTGAATTCGCCTAATTAAGTTTACTTCGCACAAATTACGATTCCTTTTTAATCATACCCCGAGCATTATTTATAATCAAAATAACCACCTCTCGCGATTAAAAAATTGCAGGCCGTGATTTACTTCGGTGCTCCGAATTTAATATAACCCATAAAATCCATGACGAGCCATCAATTGATAATTTTCTCGTCGTTATAAGTCGTTTCTGGCTATCAATTATCGTGCTTTCGTGGCCCGTCAGCCTCTAATTCGCGTCGACGATTTATTGCCTCGCCACCCGCGTAACCGACGACTTTTTATTCGTCCGATCTTCGCGCGAACTCGGCGCAACAGTCGCGGAGTGGGGTCCGAGGGGGGGTGGGGGGTTACGCGCGTCAAACTTTTGCAATCGGAACGTAATTAGCCGGCTGGAAAAAGCGTCCGAATAGAGCGTTTATCGCTTTATTAAACAACACGTCGCGCAGCACTTCTTGACTTTATGATACGCGCCGGCGTATCCCCGACGCGGCGTGTAAATATTGACACGGCGATTTGCGTATCTAATAACCGCGATAAGCGGCAAAAGAAGGAAGAGAAGAAAAACGCTGACTAGATAAGGCATTGTCACGCGCCAACCTACTTGTTGGATATTCCTCGTGCGGATTTCGTCCAAAGCAATGCAATCATTCGACAGAGTTGCGTCCACCAACGTTAAACCACATTTGCTTCTCTAGCCCAATATACAACATATATATCGCATACGTACTACATACACATCACATATATGCAGCATATACGTAACTCGAAAATTTGTATGTTTCTATGAATATAAAAATAACATAAAAACATACACTTGCATATATAATACATAAATGCGACACAAATGTTTAAATACATGGTATATTGACATAGATGTCGCATAAATGTGTGTACTTATGTAACACGCATGACACATGATACATATATGAAGCAATACATGCACATAAATGCATCTATATATATAACTACATATTCAAATTTGTGCAAATATATTGCATAATACATAAATGTGACATAAATGTATGTACTTATGCAACACACATGACACATGATACATATATGAAGCAATACATGCACATAAATGCATCTATACATATGACTACATATTCAAATTTCTGTTTGGAATATTTCAAAA
This sequence comes from Aradophagus sp. ZL-2020, assembly GCA_022817685.1. NCBI lineage: Eukaryota > Metazoa > Arthropoda > Insecta > Hymenoptera > Scelionidae > Aradophagus > Aradophagus sp. ZL-2020. The sequence goes on from JABFOV010001360.1 coordinate 2,243, forward strand.
AGTAGTGAAGATGACGATAATTCGAAAATCGGGACGCGAGTTTAAAGACACAAAATCCTTGTTACGAACTTGTTTTAGACAAAAGTCGATACGAAACAAAGCACACGGATTGACAATCGATAACGAAACAGTGGCGTATGCGCGAATTGACGAGCTTTTAACGAAAGGTGAATTTTAAAACGCAACTGCTGATGGCCACGTGACACTAATCACGCTTGAGCAAGCTCGGACAATGTTTGTGGGGGGATTCGATTTTTGAATTTAAATCTCTTGTCACTCATTGAGATGAAACTAACCCCCTATTGTTGGCGCGGGATCACTGCCCCAAGTGCCTCGTGATTATTTACATTAGAAAAACCGTCGCCGTCCACAACTTCGAGTGGAAGTTACGACGTGTTACTGACGCGTTTCAGATAAAGTTGATCAGTCTAATGGCAATTATCGTTATCGGAGCATAATCAAAGTTGTTGGCCAGCTGAATTAACGTTGTCGGTCGAATTTCCTTGTACCTTTTTCGTGCGTAATTTTTATAACTTTGTCCTTGAAATATGCTTTTATTATTAAAAAGTCTTTATTGTTGAAACAATCGATTGCTTATGTAACTAAAATTTTAACATCTCAAAATAATAACTTTGTAACAAAATTAACAAGAAATTAAATGAAATTATTATTGATGTTTACTTTTTACTCAATTGAAACCGGGTTGCAAAATAGTTTTATCATAAACAATCACGTGTACGTTTTACAAATTGCCACCAAATTCGTTTGTTTTTTCTTTGGTAAAAGGCATGTTTATTTATCGTGATTATATAACTATTTGGATCACAATGTTAATTATTTTCGTACGTTGTATGAATTGCGTGACGTTTTTAGGGTTTCAAAGACCGGGTTCAGCGCTGCAACCCTTGTAATTCCCACCCTTTAATCCGGCACTGTTCTTTGTGCACCGCACGTATTGTCACGTATAACCAATAAGGTTGATCCGCAACTATATGATCACTACTTTCGCGACACGCTCGTTGTGTGTACCTCAATAAACCTGAAAGTGATTTTTACGATCGCCCTTCGATTACCGGGAATTCATGCGATCGTAATTGCGGTAGTTAGTTCGGGGGGAAAAAAGCAAACATAACTTGGAGAAAAAGGGCATCCTGAAATTATCCATCTTTCTAACGAATTTGTCGATAAATGAAATCAGCAAAAGATTTTGACGTAACGTTACGTCTTCTAGATTAAAAGAAAAAAATTTCCCTCAAATTTTCTGATAAAATCAATTGTTGCCATCTCATTGTAATTAAGCTACTAATGACTTGTTATTTTAACCCGTTATACCTCGTGAAATAATCCTACAAAAAAAAATTTTATTATTAATACTAGAAAACCCGATAGAACATTTTCGTGTCACTACCTCTTTTCCTAATGCATTGTTTTTTTATGGAATCTTTGTAATTATTTATAAAATAAATATAGCCATTTCGTTAAAAACCGAAGCAAATCCAAAAAACAAAAAGTATACTTTCTATTCATACACGTCGGACTAAATTCAATGCAGATTATGTAAAAACTCGGGCTCATTTCCTTCTTCTCGCCGTTCTTTATTTCCAACCATCTCTTTGCTTATTATCCATTTTTTTCGTCCCGTAAAAACCCTCACCCCGCAAGGGCGTCGCGCGCGCCAGCAGCAAACTGGTCGGATTTAACCGTTGAACGGGTTCCGGGTGCAGGCGAGCGCGCGCCGGGCTGCAGCTCGGGCTCGCTGCTACATTATTGCTCGGCTCCCTTTCGTCACGTTTTTACGGCACTTTTTATTCGCGTTTCGCTCGTCCAGGTTGAAAAGCCCAATTAGAATCATCCCATTGTTTGGCCACGTGGTCCGCACGAGCCGGTTTCCCGTGCGGCTCTCGTGCGCCGCTGCACGTCAGCTTGCATGCGATCAGGTACAATCGCGTCGCGCACCGAGGGTGATTAAGTGTTTCGAGATCATCTTCGTGTCTTGACCCTTCACCTCCCCCCTCCGGCCCGCAGAGCCATCGAAATCAATTTCAACTTCGGCCGATGACGGACGGCAACTTTATTTCTTTCTCCTTCTCACTCTTCTCGCGTCCCTCTCGTTCCATCGGCCAACATTTCTAAGGGTTCGTTCGCTATTTACTTTTTTCCATAAAATGTTTATTTACTTTTGTCATTGCACGTCTATTTAATCGAACTATTTTTGTAATCGCTTTTTTCCTTCTGTTTTCTGTTTATATTACTGTTGGTTTACTGTTTCTATTTCGAAACTTTGCTTGTTCACACTTTCATTTGATAACTTTCTACTTTATCGTTGTTAAATTTGTAACTTTTTGTTCGCGTTTTCATTTTTTTGTTTTTTTACATTGATTAAATCCTTTTTTTTTTTTTTTTCAAAGAAACAAAAAGCGGATTCTACGTTGTTTCCACATTCGTTGTTTCCTCATTCCACATTGCTGCCATCTACGTTTCGTTTTAATATCATCCAACACATTCCTCAACGCAGTTTTTCATCGACGCTTCCCTATTGTTTATTTGTCAATTTAATCTGTCGTTACCTCGTTTCCTTCTCCCCAATCTTTTTTCATTACTATTAAACTCCGATGCTGGAATAACGTTATACGTAATATGAAAGAAGGGATTGATACGTAAGGAAAGCAAAATTTGTATATGCCGGAAAAGTGAGGAGGGTAACGGATAGTAATCCGACGAAATTGACACCGGCGCGGCGTAGTCGGTGAAATGCAGATTTGATCTGTCTGTCACGTTTGTCTGCTATATTAATTCTTAAGGGAGACGACGTAAGCTGTTTCGCGGGGAATCCTTTTTCGCGGAGCGCGCGACTTTCTTTTCCCGCCGACTGCCCGGGGCTTGCGCGAAATTGCTTGCAAATTGGCTGTTGCGCCGCGCGCCAACCGCCCGTTCTTATCACCTTTATCTGATGACGAGCAAAAGAAAAAAGAAAAACTTTCAAAGCCAAATAATGTAACCAATTTGCCGATCGCGCTTCCGCGTCGTTCGTTAGTTGGTCCGCGCGACTTGACAACGTTGAAAAACCAATCAGCTAGGAGATTCAACATCTTTGGTTTACGATTTTGGAGCGAAAAGGGTGTTTCGTTATTTGTTTTAATTTAATATGAATTAAATATTATTTCAAGGTAATTTATGAATGTGAAGTTTTCCACGTGGAAATATTCACGTGATTCGAACTTTTGAAATGATTGAACAAATTTGAGGTATATTTTAACAATAAATTCGAAATATACATATTCTTCGAGCAGATTTTAAACACATACTTTTAGTTTACCATTTGTATTTAATTTGTTCAAAATTTTATATCGTGTGGATATTTCCACGTGGAAAACTTCACATTCATGGTAATTTAATTAATTTAACTGATTTGATTATTCAATTAAAATTTATTAGAATAATAGCGTAGGGAAGATTTCAAAATAGCCGAATTTAATTAGTGTCGTGATAATTAAATAATTAAAAATGGAAGACGATGATCTTGTAAATAAATTTATATACAAATTTTCGTAACGAATGAAAAACTGTTCACCGTATTTTATTATTAAAATTGTCATTTCTACGTTTTATTCTGCACATTTCTGAAGAATATCGTTGAACCTCAAGTTTTTTTCGAGCAACCAACATTGTAGGTTACCTTCACACGTCGTCTTGGTTAAACGAAGAAATATGTAACGTTTGCCATGCATTCGAGTCTCGGTCTTGTGGTCGCGCGTAAAACTGTAACATAATGGATGTATAACCATACTCTGACCACCGTAAGCTGACCACAAGAAATACAACGTACCCTTTCACACGTTCGTATACGCGAATTTAAATCAAATTTCGTGGTTTATGCCAAAATTAACCGGCTGAATCATGCTCGGGAGAAGGTTTTGCAAAGTGTCGTGTTCACTCGTTCTTTTGATTTTGATTTAAATAAAATATTTTTTTATATACTTTTTTGCAAAATTATATGATTGAATGAAAGGTTCTTATATGTGATTTTAAATATTAATAATAATAATAGCAATAAAAATAATCGAACGAACATAAATAAGTTAAAAAAATTGAAAAATGCAAGTTTAATATAAAAATGTGGAGATAAAAATAACATGGTCGAAAATGAATATATTTTGTCGGACAAAGTGACGAAAAGGCCTTAAACATTGAATGATGTCTTACAAAATAATCTACCTGAATGCACCCCCGGCCCCCACTTTTCATATAACCCCTTGTACACGTAGTACAAAGTGCATACGCCGCATACGTTAGATAATCAATATTTTAATATCGTTGCGGGGTCTGGTGTACATACATATATTACAAAGGCCTTTGTAATGCGCGGCATTACTATGTCGCGAAACTCATTGCGCGCCGTTGATGACCCTCCAATTATTAAAACCTGCCTTTTTTTTCGCAAGATGACGACTGTCTGCGTAACTGCTGCTAACATTCATTCAATCGGAAAATTGTGAAAAACTTAACTGTCATGAAAAATTGTCTGAAAAATAAAAATTTTGTAGAAAAACACGACCATAACTAAGCAGTTTTGTTGTCGGATTTTAATCAATGAAATTTAATTCCAAAATCGAGATTACAGTCAATTAAATCTAAGAAAATTTCATCGATCAAACGCGAGTAAAACAATTGTGATTAAATCTGGCTAAATTTCAAGTTGTTTTTAGAATGCTTGTCGAAATTTTCCACGTCACTTTTATATAAATTTTAACGGAATTCAACTAATTAAGATTTTATTTTTTGAATAAAATTTATCATAATCTGAAAAGTAATCATATTCAACATAATTTAATGAATTAGAAGTTAGCTCGAAATCAATAAGCATATTTTTATTCAAAAGTCAAATTGTTCGTTGATTGAATTTACGTCGCATTCGAAGTCGTGAAAATCATCCCTTAAGCCATTAAAGTTGACGGCGAGACAATTTGAGCTCGAGTTCGCGATGACCACGACGTTGCTCGTTAAACAATGGCATTCCGAGCGATTTACTCTGAAACGCCGCAGAGCCGATTTGCCGGGTAATTTCTGAGGAAAATCGGTCAGCAGACGTCACATGTCTACTTTGTCGCGGGCGATACGAACAATGGCCGTACTCATTTCGAAACTCAATTATATCGATTCGAAAAAGGACCACTTGAAGCGCACGATTACATACGTGAAACCGCGTATTTACAAGTACGTCGGCCGAAATCGAAGACGAAAGTCACGGACTTTTCATCAATATCCGAATCCTCGATTCGTAACAAAGCGGTAACGAAGATTCGATCGCATCTGCCGTCTTTCTGCTAATTTCACTTCGTTCGGCCAACCACAATTTCTGACATTCGATAACTGCTCTGTATTATTTCCTAAAGGAATTAATTTCAATATTAAAGAAAATAATAATACGGTAAATTCGTAATGAAATAATTGTTTTAAAACAATATTTTCAAGTTACATTCCCAATACTATTTGCTAATAAGTATCGACTGAATCCACTGTTACGTATATTCAATATCGCGACTCTATAAACTTATATTTTTTATTTTATATACATTTCTCCAAACATATTTAACAATCGAAGTCGACATTGACTCAAACCAAAACCTTACCAGAAAATAATAAATCCTTTCCCAATTTTCATATTTCTTCGTGTAAAATTACCTTGAAATTTGCGTAAATAACGATCTCGCCGTTCGTCACTCAAACCGACGAGCAACAACAAATTTCGACGCTCGTTATTTTTCCGAACAAAGTAAAATCGATATTCAACTCGGAGCAAGCTTTTCGTCATTTCGTTATTCGTCATTTCTCCCCCCGCAGGGCGTTGTTTTTTTCCACCTATTTATTACTATCGGCGACGTGGCGTGCGGGAAAGTTGGAAAAAATAATCTTAACGGATAGCCGGTCGTGGACTTTGCATATGAAAAGCCCGTGAATCGCGCCACCTTTTATTATGCTCAAACACTCGCTTATCTCACGAGGGCCCCGGGCGATGGCGCGGCGTTACGAGGGCGGGAAGTCGCCAATATTTTCGACTTCCGGCCGAAAAAAGTGCCCCGGCGAGGGCGCCAAGGGAAGGAGTTGTGTCCCCGGCAACTTTGCCGCCAGCGCGAAACAATATGTCAGCTCGTCACGCTTGGAAATTTGGCTCCGGCTATCGAGATGACTCGCAACATTTTCCTCGCCTTCTTTGCGCTCTTCCTATCCCGTCGGGCCATCACTGCTGCCATCTGTTCCCGCCGATCTTTTATCCAGCGTTCTTTTTTCCTCCTCTTTTTTTTATACGCGCGAATCAAATTTATGATTGCTGGTTGACCGATGTTCCGCGGTGAAAAGCATTTGATCAATTCTTAATGACTGATTTTCATCTGCAGGCTGTTGGTAGTTCGGGGTTTAAAGATTAATTTTAAAGCCCGATTTCCGAAGATTTTCAGTGTAATGTATTCAATCTACTTTATTATTCAATTGCTATTTTTACTGGCGACTTGCTTTTTTTCTCTCCAATGCGAACTAAAAATTCGTTTTTTCCCTGCAATGACTAATTTTTAATCTTCAAAAATAATTTTAACATCTGATTTCTTCCATTAATTAATACGTGATACGTTGACATAGACACGATCAATCAAAGTACTGTAAAGTAATCAATACCCCTGAACAAATGAAATCAATCATCAAGTAATCGTTCTTTAAAATCATTTTCAAGATGTTGATATTAAAGATTAATACTAGTTACTTTTCAAATAAAGACGTTGAATGAAGATATTATTAAAAACGTAAAAAAAAGTTTAACAATGATTGATCGGCGGGAAATTCGAACGCCATCAATAAGCCGGTAAATTTTCCCAATAAGGATTTCGTAACTTTCACTGACGTTATTCGCGATGCACCGTAGTAATGACATAAACACTATAATAAGCCGGGAAAAGGTCAGTGCGGTAAAAAAAATGTTTCGCCCACCATCGGAGTCGTGCGAATGGTACGTAGGTTGTTAGGAAAACGCGAGCGGTTGTAGACAACACGTTTCCTCGGATCGGACTTACTGGCCATTGGAAAAGCGATTCTGCGCGCACGTGACACACTTTACGCGATATTACCTCATAAAATGAAAGTGCGTTTGAGGGACAGACGCATCTTTGACATTGAAAGACAAAGAAAATGGTAGGCTGTTACGTTGTGACGCCTGGTCTGTTGCGGTAACAATAAAAAATATGGTGAAAACAACTGTTGCAAAAAAAGAAGTCATTAATTTTTTATAAATAGTTATTTGATTTCCAAATGTAAGTTATTCGCGTACAGTAAAAAAAATGAAATAAGATTATAAAATTAATCTTAAATCGTTAAATTATTCGATTATTAAATTTAAAAAAATGTATTAAACAAAATTTTGTTCCATTTTTCAAGCTCTTTTTCAAGCACTTCAATATAAATTCAAAAATATCTTATCTCATTGAAGAAACATTTAATTTCCAAAAAAAAAAAACTTGAAAAATTCCAATTATACAATTTCAACTTTCAACCTGTACTTAAAATATAACAAGTTCAAACTTATCTTTAGTCTGAGTTTAAACTTGCAAATATAACTCCATACTCGTCTCACTCGCACGACCCGAATTAATACAAATTTAAACCACCTCCGACATTCCAAGCAAGAAAAACAGTAAACAAATAAACTCAATATATCGTACGTTCAAACAATGACGAAACACCAGGAGTAGCATGATTTTGCTTTAGCTTTCCGATGAAATCAAGTCCGATGGATCGTCGTGTTTAAAGCGAAGATTAGACGAATCGTAAATTTTCAGGCACCGCGATAGCGTCGGCGACTTATCAGCGTCAGATAACAATTGCACGATCTTACTTCTTATTCTTTTTTTTTTTTTTCGTTTCGCTTGTATCCGCGACGAGGACGAACACGTTTTAGTAAACATTTTTACGCCGGACCCGATAAAGCGAACGAACGCGAAAATCACGGAAACATCGCCGACGAATGCCGGCACGTTTTCGCTAACAAAAGACAGAGCGAACGCGAAAACTTAATCCCGACTTGATAAAGACAAAGAACGCCGGTGACCTTCGCCTCGGGAGCAGTTTGCCATTTAATTAGGAACGCGTTTATTTTCCTGTATCTTTTGTTTCCGATGATCGTGCCGGAGCATTGACGACGCAACTCGCAACTTTTTAATCTCTTCAGGCGCCCTTCCGCAAACTTTTTCGCCGTTGTTCCGCCATCCCTTAATCGTTCACTTAACATTCCGTTCACTTTCATTCGAAGACCTACCTCGTCCTCGACGACCCGCCGCGGTCCGTCGCAATAGACCCATAACATCTTCGACACTCTTAATGAGTTTGCAAACAACGAACGGAACGGACGAACAACAATCACGCGCTGATTCGCAGCAAACGAATCGGTTATCCGGCAAGTGGTGGCGGGGATAAAGATGAATTAAAACGGATGCGACAAGATTCGCCCCGGGGTCGCAAGTCGTGAAATATCGTCCACGAGGGTCGACGGAACACATGGCTTTTCTCCTCGCAAGGAGGGTAGTCGTCGAATTAATAAAAATCCCACGGACAAGCCGCGGTAGTTGGCGGATGATCGCAGCGGGGCGTGAAAAATGGCCGAAAATCTGATATTTGAGATTCAAACATTGAAATTCAAAACCCGTCCGGCTCGCCTCCCCTCGTGGCGAGGGAGCAAGTCGTTAAGGGTCAGTTTCAAGCGGCCGACGATCGTCGTCGCCGGGGTATTATTATTTTTAAGCCCCTGAAGCGTGCGGCAATTTGACACAGCCGCGCGCTTTCCGGGATCGGATCAATAGCCGCAGGATTGATCGGCTTTAGTACATGACCTTCTGTTTTTCACGTTGCAGAGCCAAGGTGGTTGCAGTGCTCGCAGTGCTCGCGTCGCCTGGCGTCCGCGTGGGAGCTGCTCCAGCACGCGCAGAGCATCCACGGGGCGCGACTCTACTCGACCTCGCCGTCGACGAGCTCTTCCTCCAACACCCCGGCGCCGAGTCCGCCGACGCCGACACCGGTGCACCCACACCACCTCAGTCCGCCGAACCATCTCAACCTGAGCAGCAAGTCCTCCGGGAGCTCGTCGGCGGCCAACTCCTCCGGCGGCACCAACAGCAGCGGCAGCAGCGGAACGCGGCAACAGCTTCAGTCGTCGGCTTCGCTCGTCGGCGATCCTCTGCACACCTTCCTCCGCCTGCCGCAGCACCTCGAGCGCAGTTTCCCGCCGATGTTCAGGCCGGATTTCCTGACGCTCAACCCGCTTGCCCAGTACCGAGGCCTGCAGGACCTGCAAAACGCGACCCGCAACCTGCAGAACCTCGGCGACCCCCTGCGCGGCATGGACGGCCTGAACCTCGGCGACCCGCTAGTCCGGAGCTCGCTCGACACGCTCAACAACGCCCGCAACCTGGCGAACCTCGCGGAATTGTCGCACGGCCGGGGCCTGGCCGGCCAAAGCCACCCACCCCCTCTCGAAGCCAACCTGGATTTTTACTCGGCGCGCCTAAGGAGCCTCGCTAACCCGTCCTTAGGCGCGGCTCCTCAATCGAACCCCTCCGCCAACGCCAACTCCGCGGTGCTGCCAAACGTTCAACAGGCGCACCCGGTCGAGCCACCGAGCCCGGCGGCCGCGAGCGCCGCTAATCTCACGCACAACAGCCACCAGAAGGAAAATTCACCGCCATGCTACACCCAAAGCCCGGTGGGCTTGCACAACAACAACAACAATAACAACAACAATTCAACCGACAGCGAGAAAACCAGTTTGCCCGTAGCATCCACGCCGATCATCACCGAGAGCGCCGAAACCGTCTACACCTGCGAAGTCTGCGACAAAAAGTTCCGCTTTCAGTCCAACCTGATCGTTCACCGGCGAAGTCATCAGGACAAACTCAAGCAGGAAAGTAATCAGGAGAACGCGATCGTTCGGTGCGACGTCTGCGAACTTGAACTGTCCAGCTATGGTGAGCTCCGTAAGCACATGCGCAAAGAGCACCAGGAGTCATTGAATGCTGCTTCTAGTCCGCAAGGCAGCGTCGAGACCGTTCTTGATGACGGTAGCAGTTGCGACGAAAACATGGATTTAGATGATCCGGAAGATGCTGATACCAAAGGCCGCGACGATGCCGAGGAGAACACACCCGAAGACCTGAGCACCACACAGGGTCAGAGCAGCGAAGAAGGTTGTCCTATTCGCGTGGAACAGAAGCCCAGTCTCGTGGGCGATCTCATGGAAAAATTTGGCTTGAGCAACATTGCCCAGTACTCCGAGGCCTACCGACAAGCGCTCCAGGAGAACCACCGTAGTAGTTTCATCAAAACCGAATCGCCTTCCAACATCAGCAATTCGCTTAACAACAACAAAGAGAAGGACAGCGCATTGTCGCCCACGAATTACAACTCGGCTTCGACGCCCAATATCTTCTCCGGCCAAGGTTTCCCCCGGACCGCGGGCCCGGACTTTGGTGGTCTTTGGCTCCCAAGCCCGCATTACCTCGAGAACAACGAATTTCGCAAGGCCAGCAAAGCCACCACGTCCAACCTCACGCTCCAAGGCTTGCCCAGTCCGCTGATGAAAAAGGAGCGTAGTGGACGCAACGACACCTGTGAGTACTGCGGCAAAGTGTTCAAAAACTGTTCCAACTTAACAGTTCATCGGCGATCGCATACCGGTGAGAAACCATACAAATGCGAGCTATGCTCGTACGCTTGCGCGCAGAGTTCAAAGCTTACGCGTCACATGAAGACCCACGGCCGTCATGGAAAGGACACTTACAAATGTCGATTCTGCGACATGCCCTTCTCCGTGCCCAGCACCCTCGAGAAGCATATGCGTAAGTGCGTCGTGGTCGTACAGCAAGGCCCTAAACTCGGGATACCCTACCCTAGCAGCCAGGACGAGGACTCTTCACTTAGCACCAAAGACACTTGATCCTGGAACGGCAGCCTCCCGCCCATTCCGCCATTGTGGCCCCACCGACCACCATACCAGGTTTACTGAACCAGGTTAACCGGTTTTAATAGCAAGAACCAAATTGATCTCTAAGCATTGCAGGATGATCGAAGACAGACGGGCACTGATGGTTTACTGAGAGTAAAGATTTTTTTGATTCAACATAATCACGAGGTTAAATTGTTTTAGGTGAAATTGTACTGGAAAAAATTATATAATAGACACAAGGTGTAATATTATTAAGACAATTTCTGAATAATTCAACAAACGATTTCTGATATTTCTGAATGGCTTTGTTTCAAATAAAAGCTTTATCACCTACGTGGAAAATCAGTATAATAAGTTATGCGCATACCTTGCGCACCACTTTAATAGAAAATTTTAAATAAAATTGGTTTTTAAATAAAATTTTTTTTTTTTTTTTAAATTTTAAATAAAGTTGGTTTATTAATAGCTATAAATCTAATTAAGCAAATCTCAACAACAATTTTGTTGATGTAACTAAATTTTAAATAATCGAACAAAGCTTTTCTCTCAGTAAACCAGACTTGGCGAAATCCTGTTAAACTCGATGCCAGAATTCAGTCTACAGTAACTTGTTTTCTACCTCCTTTAGTCATTCTTCACTAGTGAGAACATGCACAAGAAATTTTGTTGATAAGAATTAAAAATTTTCCTCCAAAAGTGTCTCTTCAACAATCAATATTCAATGTTTCTGTCTCAATAATTTCTAAATTCTTTTCTGCCAATCAGATTTTTATATTTCTTACATGTTCTAGAGTTGATTAGACGAAACGTCTTTAACTCTACTAGACAAAAGAAGGTAGAAATCGAAAAGACGCAACTGAGTTCTGTTATTCATGTTCGCAGTGTAAGCATTTACTACGCCGTAATTAACAACGGTTACGCAGGTGCTTTTAATCCTTCGTTTGCAATCCCGAAACTATAATCCGAGTACTTAGTATGACCCATCGTTTGATTTCGATGGGTCTCATTGAATTACGGTTACGTACCGTGGGCAATGGTTAAGTGTCGCAGTCTACTCTTGTGATTGAGCGGATATGCTTGAGTCTCTCATCTTCGGCGGTGACTTGTGACCGTCGGAGACAATTGGGCGGGAAGGAAGCTTTGGTTGCTTAATCGCGTAGTTACGACGGAGAGTCACACATTTGCCGACTGTGCGTTGTTTTTGTCTTTTGCTTTCAACGTACATGAAAACGGCTTGTAAATATCAAGAATAAATCTCGTACTCTCTGATCAATTTTTGTTCTATTTTGTTTTTATGTGTGATATCACAGTGAGACTACGTTGCAAAGCTGCGAGAGACTACGGTGTATCGAAATCGAAGGCCAGTAAACGCTGTACGATGGTAAAATGTTAATTATATGAATGCATATATATATAAATACGGAAATATAAATATATATAAATACGAATGCAAATATAGATATATAAATATATAAATAGGACTTGAACAAAGCATAGCGATTTTATTATCACATTAAAGATTATTTATTTAATAATATATATTATATGTACACATAATAGTATGACTTAATATATACGAGTCGAAAGAGGAATCGAGATTGTGTATGTACTCGTCGACGTGGTTTTGTAAATTCCAATAACGACAGGGCGCGGGTTTTCTATCGTCGCGCGCACTTCTTTTTTTGCGATAAGAAGCAACGATATTCCAAACAATGTAAATAATTAGACGCTCGAGTCCTTGTTAATCGTAAGCACCGATTGGCATCGCCAATCGAGAACCACGTACTTCATCTTGTAAGCTTTAAGTTGGAGTCTGTGTAAAATGTATTATATTTTTTGATCATTGATACAATTATTATCTTTTTTATTATCCACGCGGATTTCTCGGTTATTATACAATTGCGCACGTTGTCGTCGCTATTATCATTATGGAGGCGTTAAACTCACGTATCTATTAATTTTTAACGATTGGTTATTGAAGGTGTGTTAAGCGATTAAGGAAATGCCAAAGTTGTCTAGGTTTATGATCGTCTATTATTGTTCTACCGAGTGTTGGACCGACAACAAGTTGAGCAAACTCACGGCATTTGTTACGACTAATTGTTTTCGGAAATTCCCTCGCCCGATTGACGGGTGCGATTTTTATTGATTTTGATTGACGTTGATTTTATATTTTTTAACAAAAGCGACACCTTATCGGACACTGTGTACGATCATCGAGACCATTATTATGTCTATTACTTTGTTTCGTTCGTTGATTGTGTATTTATTGTTGGCACAAAATTTACCACCTCCTCGCTCCACTCGGCGGAGCTCAAATCGCCGCCGAGCGAAACGACGACTCCGCGTTTTAATCTCTTTACACTTCCACTTTCCTTATCGAAGACTGAGGATTTGATATAAACGATTATTATTTGCATACGCGGTCAGCGATTGTGTTGTCTCTTTTTGTTGCGTTGCAAGCTTTTTCGACGAGAACTGTTCCTAAAGAATGATTGTCTGTATGAGAGAGAGAGAGAGAGAAACGTAGGCAATAAGACAAAAGCTCCGGAGTGAATGAGCGTGTGAAAGCAGACCAAAAAATTACTTGGACGCGTGTCGGAGCCATGCGAATGTGTAAGCGAGACGAGAAGAGACGTCGGAATAAAAAGATTCATATCATAGTTTTTTGGTGTTAGACGTGCATACGAATCTAGATTACAAATCTCGTTACCTAGTTAAAAGTTTGTTAGATAATTTTAAAAATACGTACATGCCGAGGTCCCGTTTATACCTTTGTGTAAATAATGGCACTGCCCGTAGCACACTTCAGCAAAAACAAGAAAAAAAAACAAAAAAATAGACGACGAACGAGGAGAGAAAAAGAAAAGGAAGAGGAGGAAAAAAGAAGTTTTAAATAAGATATAAAAATGATTAATACAATTGTTTATAGTATCACTTCACCTGTATATGATCCCAATACAAAAAAAAACCCGATACGGTATATTGACAAAGTCATTCTTATCATCAGTAAACTGGTAAACCAGAATACCCTTCGAGCTGCGGACAGGAGGTAATTAGAGCGCTGTTTTCTTGTCGAGACCTTCAAATTCGACGGTTCAATTAACGTTTAATCATAGAAACAATTTGAATTTCGTTCGCCAAGTTCAAAAACCATCACATTAACTCAAAACACATTAAAATACGATATCACGAGATACTGTGAAAACAAGCATCTCATTTCGAGATATCTTTGATGAGACACTTTTGATGCCTTAAATACCAATAATGTCTTAAAACGAGATACTTGTTTTCACAGTGTGGGATTCGTCATTTCCACGCAATTAACAGAATATACGTTTCTCCTGTTTTTTTTTTTTTTTTCATGCGTCACAGCGCGTGCATCAACATTCGTCACAACACGGCAATCTTGTTCTAGTAGTAAAGCAACTCGTGCGATCGAACGGGACGAAATCAAAGTATCAGTTCATATTTTTCTTACCGAAACCTAAAAACGCGGCCTTCGGTTCCGCGATTCCGTGATTGCACTTTAACAATTTAACTAGGACCAAAACCTCTCATTTATGCGGCGGCAATAACCTAGATTAACGGGAGCACTCAACGAGGATAATTATAAAATAACCGTTGGCGTCCGAGCCCGAGATGAACGACGAGTGTCGAGACATTTTTGTTGCTTCGACGGATCTATCGCATTGAATCAATGACATTGAGAGTCGATTATTCCATTGAATAGCGTACTCGTAGCCGTTGTAATTTTTTTCGTACACGTCAGCCGAGGTGTCCGCGTAACGTTGGAATCACGTGAGCTCATTTCCCATCCCCCCCCCCCTCCCCCCTTTAACCTACGCCCTTCCGTTGATTTCGCGTTTCGACGACGAAGATAAGGAGGCACGACTTTTTACCGACGTTTGTATCGCATAATTTATAATAATAAACCTCGTAACTATGGAATATTTATTCTTCAATCGAGCATAAACGTACGTTTTAATTAAAAGCTATTTTAATCGCGATAAGATTACGAAACGCGTAACGCTGGGCGCGCTTCGCGCCCGGCGACTAGCCGTCGCGTGAACCACGCAAATCGGTCGTTCTATAACACAGGGTAATGAACATAAGGGAGAACAATGTTTTAAACGCGAGAAAAAACACATGAGAGGAAAAGGAAATAAGGCGGAGAAAAAGGTTAAACAAATAATATTCCCAAGAATAAAATTAATAGATTCATAAGGTTATTTAGACGTACGTAAGCATCGAACACGCGAAAAGGATGGATAATAAGACGGGCAGGACTGTCTGCCGCGTAGTCAGGAACAAAGTACGAATCAGACGAACGAAGCGACGAAGAAAACGGCGGGATATCGTAGCCAGAATCGGAGACTAGCAGAAATCATTTTAATCCAGGGTAAACGATATTAATCACTGTATCTAACGAACCGCTCGAACACCGGTTGCCCGATCATACGTTACCTACCCGCCACTCGATGCTCGCAATCATTTCTCAAATCGTCAGACATTCCCGCAAAACCATAGTACAAATGCATGCTTCAAGTTTGGTTCGCGTCGATGGGTTCAGTTTTCGTCGCGGTTTTCGTTTCAACAACTCGTTAGATCGTATTCGAAATCGGTAAGCTGGATTCGTAAAAATTACGATATACGAACCTGCAAAATTATCGTGAAAGTATCGGATGTAAATCGTGGAACTTATGGAGCAATTGTAAACATTGCAATGTACGTAATTTTACAATAGTTGGTCATTTTTACGAAACCGGTATAATTTTGAATTATAACTTTGTTTCGCGTATACTTGTTAGAAAAGAATTACTCGTGGATTGAATAGAAGTATTTGTTATTGGTCAATTTGGTAAGGTCAGTTATAATTTTTATTGTACAGTGCAGAAATGCTTTTTAATCGTGCAGCTTTTTGTAAAAGCAATAAGAATTTGAAACGAAGTTAAAAGTTATGGGAATAAAATTATAAATATATCAAAGTACATTTGCCGAAAAGAGGGTCGATTTAAGTTGATATATTTTTATTTTTGTTACACACAAATAAATACATTTTGCTCTCTTTTTCCTAAAGGATTTGCCAGATCCTTAGAATTATTCAGTGACCGATGTAGAATATTCAATTTCAATCCTATTGCTTAATGCGATTTTTACTTATTTATAATACAATTCTATCGGGAACTTTGCATTTGTACCCGAAACAAAGTTATGATTGGAAGATACGAATGTTGAATAGGATTTCAATAGTTTTCAATAGATTCCTTTTTTACAACGGGGAAAAAAGAAATCGATATCGGGGGAACACAACGGTACTTTGGGCGTCGAGTGTGAGTATCCTATCATCAGGCAGTGGGTGTCGAAATCTCCCGTCAAAACTTAATGTCGAGCGAAAACAATGGACAATTGTCAAACGAGAATCGATTCTAAGGCAATACGGAAAAACGGGCCTTCGCTAACAAGTTTGGCTCAAAGCCTTGCGCGACGTGTACTTTGACCGAACTTCTTCCGAAAGGCCAATATTATATCTAGCAAATACGGTGTATCATGTCTTGTGCGATTCAAATAAACAACATTGTTTAAAAAAAAAATTATCACTTATATAGACTTGGCTTTTGATTGCTCGATCCTGAGACAAATGATCATTTCAGGTATCCCGCTGATTTTCTGTTGTTAATTATTAATTTGTTGTAATTCTTTGTTTAAAAATCGATGTTTCATTTTAGGGTAATATTTTTTTTTTTCGTTATTATGATTTTAGGCTTATTTCCTTTTTCCTTCGATGCGCTGAAGTTTCCGTTATTTTTGTAAATAAATTTTTGTTTTTCAACGAGTTTTATTTCTTTTTCAATATTTTCGTTTCAATTGAAAATGTATAATTTTCAAAATCAAAATTCAGATTAAAATAAATACTTTTTGGCGAAAATAAAATCAATTATATTTGATTATTGAAGTTAATGAAAATAACATCGCAATAGAAATTGTAAACACAGAGTAATATCGAAATTAAAGTCATTAAAGTTGAAATTTATTTCGTAAACAGATTTAACGTTCTTGAAAAGAACAATATAAAAGAAACTTTGTTTCATTTATTCATAAAGTCATCGTGGAAGTGGCAATATTTATACTTTATTGTGTTTGTAATTTCATTAATTCAAAAATTAGAATTGATTTTAATCTTGATTAAAATTCAGGAATTAATGCTCTTTTTTTACAATCATAAAATGTTATATATGATATGTTTTTCACCTAAAAGTGATAAAAATTTTGAAAAATAATTATTTTAAAAATGTGTATTCTAAATCAGTGACTATTTAATTTGATAGCAGTTCAAACGTATTTTCGTTTGTTTTGCTTTTTGTAAATAACAGTCTTTGACTTGTATTTTCAGTTCAAAGTCGAATGGCGTTAACACATCACCAACTACAATGCATCTTTATGGAAATATTAAAACGTAAGGATGATTCAAAAAATATTATATTTTTCAACAACAGTCGTTGTTACTTACTTGAAAAACATATGTTATTACAAAAATTATATATTGTTTTATGTTTATGATCTTTCTATAGATTTATATTTTTGTCTATTTTCTATTATTATTCTAATTTTATGGTTTTTATAATTATTAATTAATATCTATTATTGATTTATTAATAAATTGCTTTAAAATTTTATTATTTTATATATAAGTTCATTTTAAAAGTACAAAATAATATATAATTTATTATTGTTTATTAATGTATATTAAAAAATAGTTAACAATTTTATCACAGTAAAAAAAAACTGTTTAATATTTGTTTGAATAGTTTAAAAATTATAAAAAGTGTAATCGCGTTCAAAGTTTTTAATATTTATTACACCAATGTTTCTACGTTTTCTGCTGTATTATAACCCGGCAAACAGGAATGTACAACGTTACATCTATCTAAGGCACTACTGAATTACTCGTACCTTCTAGCATCAAGGTGAATCATTCAGTAGGGGCATGTGCAATGAATTTCGAATACCTAAAAATACTATATCTTAAAAAACGTGTAATATATATATGTATCACATATTAAAAAATAGTATTTTAAAATTATAACTGCATAATAAATTTTTATTAAATTATTACAAACTTTAAAATTAATGTGCCTCAAGTTCGCCACATGGCAAATTGCCACACGTTTTTTACTTAGAAAATTTTCTATGTAGAAAAATTGAAATCGACTAAGTCGACAAATGCAGCTATAAACATAGTTAAAAATATGAACTAACAAAAAACATTGTCGATTTCAATTTTTAATCTTAGAAAATTTTCGAAGTCCAAAATGTGTGGCAATTTGCCACGTGGCACACTTCAAGCACATAAAATTAGATATATAACTAATATATATCACGATTCGTAATATACCTTAGCAAACACGAAAAAATATCGAATAAGCCATGTGATTTTAATAATTTATAAAGTAACATTAAAATGAATCTCTTAAATTGAAATTACAATTTTTATTCGATGTAATTGTATATAAAATATATTGCACATTTTACACATTATTTTAGAATTTCACATTATAATAAACCTACGAATTTCATTTATTTTTATGAAACGCTTTATATCTTTATCTAACAGATATAAAATTTTATTCAGTAAAAACATGTGACTTGTAACGAATTTTTAAAATTAGTAATTTAAATTATGAACTATCGTCGATAAAAAGTATTTAATAAAATACTTAAATTATTTCGCATTTGTATAAATATATTTTTATTTCCAGCGTAGTGTGAAAACATTGCAGTAGGTCCTTGTTTCTTTTATTGCTTTCCTTTGTTTTGAAGTGACTTATCGTAGAAAGCATTGACCTTTTCTTAATTAAAGGCTAGAAACATATTTTATATCACTATCAGTGCATCGGTAACCATCAAGGTGGTCGATTCGTCGGATTTTATTACGCGTATATTACGTCGTCGACAATACATGAATTGAAGTCTAATGTAGTATAATTATTCTACAAATGTTTAAAGTTTTCGGGCAATCGCAGATACAAAAAGAGTTTTGTAAGTTTTTTTTTAATACTTACGAAGTATAAAACGTGTCGCCGCAATTATAAGATTTAATGAGCTTGAAATTTGCCACGTGGCGAATTGCCACACATATTGGACTTAGAAAATTTTCCAAGTTCAAAAATTCAAATCGACAATTTTTTATGTTAATTTATATTTTGCACTATGTTTTTTGTTGTATTTGTCGATTTCAATTTTTGAACATAGAAAATTTTCTAAGTCAAAAACGTGTGACAATTTGCCACGTGGCAAACTTCAGACACATAGATTTAATATATTTAATACAAAAATATATGTACATGTATTTTTACAATTACTAACATATTATTTTATTTATTTTATTATATAGTAATTGATTAAACCTAAACGTGTTTTTAATAAAATTTTGTGTAATAAATGTTAAAAATTATTGGTAGCGAAATACTAAAAAAACATTTCAATTGATTAAATTTACGTTAAATATTATGAACTCTATTTCCAGTGTGGATCACTCAATACCTGTATGCCCCTATATAATGATAGATTGTTGAGCACCAAAGGTCGACCAGTTTCATCTGTAAGCAGGTAAGCACCTTACACCGTACCTTCCTGTTCGCCGGGTAACATTGCAACAGGATATTTTTCCAGCGTCTTTTATTTAACGATATACAATATTACATCTCCGAGTGACTTTTTCTCGAATTCCACGTTATTTTTAACGGCTTATTAAGTTGTCTTATTGCAGAAGTCATTAATTAATTCTCGTCTTAAAAATCTCTATAAAATAAATTTTGAGATGTAACACGCGTAATAAAATACTGTTTAATGTTAATAAACCTGCTAGTTAATGTAAAAAGTTGCATATCAACGGTACATAATATTAAAATAAAAATTAATTAATGACTACGCTTATATAAGTTGTTATAAAACATGAACTTGAACAAGGAGAAATAAATGATAAAAATTATTCATACTTATATTCGTAATTTCTATTCATTATTCATAACGACAATGTCGAGTAAATATTATAAACTATGGCAGTATAGTATGAATAAATTTTTTCAAAAATTGTAATTATCAATTCCTTTAATATAACTGATTTACTTCGAAAATCATAACAATAAACATAGCAATAATTTTGCACACAATATTTAATTTCAAAAGGAAAAGGGTATAAAAGTTTATGAACTATCAGACTGATTATAATTTACATAATTTATTTTTCTCTGGCCATATATCAATTGCAATTACTTCTCTCGAACCACAATTATCATTAAATTAATTACCACGCCCGTTTCAAAATATCACCGTTTGAAAACCTGTCCTCCACTATAACTTCACAATTCAATCGACCATCTCTTGCGAAAATTATTTACCGTCCAAGCGGCATTGTGCGATCGACAATTGAAAACGCCAGCGCACAACAATCGCCGTGGCATGGAACAACATAACAAACATCCGTCTGAGGCCAAAGTTAAGACAATGCCGTTAATTTTTGGCCAGCGCCATTGTTCCGCGCGTATTCAATCTGTCATACGCTCGAGACCGCGCGTGCAAGAGGGATTGTCAGCGCGACGAGACGCGCGCCATCTCTCGCCCGTCAGGCTCAACGTTGTTCCTCGGTTTTTTTATTTCCGCGCTTTCTGACCGCAAAACCACTTTGGCGGACCAATCGGACGGCGCATCGGCACTCGGGGGCTCGCAATAACGAAACTATCCCCGTGACGTTTCGCGTTCGGGATCATTGTTTCGCAGGCGCGGCTTGAATGCGTGTTAACCGCGGTGACATTGGAATAATGGCGGACACTAATCTGTACGTCAGAAACAGAATCTCAACATTCATCCCCTTGCAAATTGCGTTCCTAATCCGTCGGTTTTCGCCGCAAAATATGACAAACTCGTAACGTCATTGGATGACATATTGCGCGCGATGAAATTACAAGCCGGAATAATGCAGCGAGTCGCCGCGGCAAAGAGAGCGAACTCGGCGCCGCCGTCCTTTGACATTTGCAGTTGCGAAAACAAATGTCTTTTATTAAGACAGTTTTCGGAGGCAAGACGGTGCTGACGTCTTGTATTGAGACATTTGTTTGCGAAATAGGAATAGGACATGTATGCGCGGGGGGAAAGGGAATTTAGTGGCAGGACAGATTTTTGAAACGAAAGCTTTTATCCGCAAAAAAATGCACCTGCATTTTCTATAAAAATTACTGCATCAACCTATAAAGACTGAAAACAGACAAAAACCAGGCTCTGTAATATTTATTAAACGTGTACAATACTTTGGATGTTTAGAACGTTTAAAAAAATTGTGGTCCTTGCGGGGGAAAGGGGTATTTGTGCATATCATAAAAAGTATATTAATTAACTAATATCTTTTTTAATTACTGATATCACCGCAGAAATATGCCTCTCTGTTTAATGAATAGGTGCAACCAGCAATAAATAATTAATGTTTGGTGATCGCGTAGTGAAAAATATCGAAATTAGTTACATGATGTAGTTACTTATCGAAAGACACAAAGTTCCCTAGATCGTGGAATTAGTCGGCTGTTAAGCCTGATAAGCAGACAGCATGAGCGGAAACACTTGTTCAAGACTTAGGAGGATAACGGCAATCGTTAGTATAGTCTTTAACGCAAAAGAAAATAAAATAATTTGTCTACAAGTGTAAATTGCAAAAGCAGCATCAAATTTACGTCACAAGTTAATTGAAACAAAATTTAATATCAAAATTATAAGTCAATTATAAGTACAATTATATAACTGTAGTTGTAAGTAATCAATTATAAAATTCTACTTATACTCTAATTATAATCCGAATTTATAAATTTAATTTATACATTTTTTAAAATATCTTAAATAAATACGAAATTCCTTTTTTTAATTATTGATAATTTAAAATATAAATTACGTGTTCGTTTTGTCATCATTATTATTACTAATATTAATAACTGTAAAGTTATTGTATTTAACGCGACTTAATTTATTTGAGAAAGAAATCTATTGGAATGATTCACCCTGAACCTGAATTAACACATGTGCAAGGGTGCTTTAGGCCAATCCAATGTAGGGGTTGGCCAGTCTGAAATGGTGACCAATGATAAAGCATTTCTACGCAGCATTAGATTATCGCACACACGGATAAGCTTACGAGAGGTTGACACCCACTATACTAAATGAACGTGTTTTCTCACTCCCCATTTAGTTAAAAACAATTACAATTAGAATTTGTAATCATTAAAAGTGCTATCATTAGTAAGCACGGATGAACTGGAATAAAATTTAATAAACTAATTGAATGCTGTTTTTGGATGTAATAAATTTTTATTTAAGTTATACACTTTTTGAAAGACAAATAAAGTTCAATTTAAAGTGTTCATGGTAGGACTAAATATTTTCATTCAATTTGTGAATAATCCGTTTAAATTTCCTGAAATTATTAAGAAAAAATTGATAAAATATTAACAGTATTCTCAAATGTACAAATTTTTTCCTAACTTCTTATTTATTAAGATTTAATGTTTGCTCGAAAAACAAGATAATGGATTTTTCGCAATGAAATACAACACATGATATACTTGCGAAAGAGAGACGTCCGTTTAATGCGCGCATAAAATCTGTTGAACATATTTTGTATTCCGTCGGGATTTTATAAACAGATTTAATTTGAACAAGCATAATTTCATAGCAATAATTCCATCAATTACATAATATCGAACTCAACAATGTTCATTAGTAGAAATGATAATTTAGAACAGGAGTAACTGTTTGCTATAATTTTTTCTTCGGATAATGAATTTCGAAATTGTTACAAAATTTTTATTCATTCTACGTCCAATTCAGTTTCGTCAGTTTATTTTAAGTCATTTTTATGACGTTACATTTCCGTAGACAGTTAAATCCACTTTTCTCGTCATATTACAACAATATCTTTTATAAACCAAAATCCGCTATAAAATTGGCATAATTTCGAGTGAAGTTGGAAAATTTGACCGACAGTCAAGCGCAATACCCACCGACCGGCAACTCGTGATGCGCTTCGTCGAAATATTCCAGTTATCAGAGCAAGTTTCAAATCACCATTGTCTGCGAGCGCTCGCGCCAGCCCGAGCCGCGTCATGGCGCGGGAGAAGAAATTTTCGAAACTAACGGACCCTCCCCGGTGTTTCCTTCCGCCCTTGGCAAGTCCTTCACCCTTCACGGGGGTATCTGGTTTCAGATATTAGGTTGCCAGAGTGTGAGGTGATAATACGATTCGTCTGCGACTGGACCCGGCCGCTTCGTCTTCAACCCTCTCGTGAATAATTTGAAATACTAAGAATCATTTATATCGCCTGTTCGAATCGTTTCTAAATGAATTAAAGACCAGTGCAATCGATAGTCCAATTTCTTACGACAAAACCAACATCGGTATCTATTCGCTGTCAATTTTCTATCAAACGTGAGTAAAAATAAGCTGAGTGAAATTGGTAAAAAATTATTTCATGTAATATTGATCGAAAGTCGATTCAAAAAATTTGAAATGTATTGAAAAAAAAAAAAATTTAGAAAGTAGTAATTGGTATTGGCATTAATTCTTTTTTTTATGGTAATAAATATTAATAAATGTTTCTCTGTCATTTTAACAGAATCTTACTTTTGTTTGTGAATATTTTTAAGTAAAATGATTTAAATTTAAAT
>JABFOV010001361.1:0-25924 GCA_022817685.1 Aradophagus sp. ZL-2020
CAGAGCAAAGTGAAA
Organism: Aradophagus sp. ZL-2020; assembly: GCA_022817685.1. NCBI lineage: Eukaryota > Metazoa > Arthropoda > Insecta > Hymenoptera > Scelionidae > Aradophagus > Aradophagus sp. ZL-2020. Next base: position 16 of record JABFOV010001361.1, read on the forward strand.
GAGAAGCACAGGATAAGTGGAAAGGGGGAGAATATGGGCAACATCTGATGGGTAGAGACAGGGAAATAGGTGAGAGGAAGTGTATTATATAGTTTTGTGAGAGAACGAGAGAGCACATAGGTCAACGCGCGGTCTATGTGTGGCAGGGTACGATGTGGAGAAGGAGGTGTTGTACCCCGGTAGGTTGTTTTATCAGGCGCTATTAAATGCTTTCCAGCCCCGTATGTATCCCTTCGCTCGCGTTGCCCTTTTTTCCCCCGCCCCCCTCCCCCCCCCCCCCCCCCCCCCCGCGCGTCCGAAATAAAACCAGCCAAACTTGGACACGGTTGCGCTCTGAAATTGATTTTCAGGTTAACCGGCGTTCATGCTCGGCCGGGCTCATGCTTCAGAAAATCGCTGCAGCCACGAAGGTGGAACGGCACTATAAACGACGGGTGAACGACACTCGGCGAGAATCTTGCACTTTTCACCGAATCCTAAGAGTCTCGCGAGCTTCGCTCATGTCGTCGGACAAATTATTGAATAATTTATGGAAATGATTGTAAAAGTAAGAGAGGATAAGTAACGGTATTGTAGAATGAGGTCAGATAAGGAGAGAGGTAGTGAAGATGTAAAAAACACAGTTTTGAAGAGCAAAGAAGATTATTTTTGTTGTTGTATTTACCGTGAATGTTGTTCTGTCGGGCGTATGGGACGTTTCGCTTCCTCGGCGAGCGCTCGGGTCGGTCGTGCCTGATGTATAGGTTCTCCTTGTCCTCGTGTGGGTCAAAGCCCCACCTCCTGGCAAACCTCGTCCTTTCGAGCTCCAAAGCCTCTTGCAGCAGCTCAATAGTGTCTTTTGGATTCGGCACGCCAAACAGGCAACGTCGTGGCACGCGGCTCGTCATCGTCGAGGACAAAAGAGCCAAGTACCGGTCACGGCACTGCGTCGTCATCAGCATTATTTCCCGTCCCTTTTCCGACCTCGCTCGTCGCTGTCTTTTTTCTTTTTCTCTTTTGCTCTCGTTTCCCGCGCAACGTCTTCAGCAGGGAATTCGAAACTGCCGCGCGAACTCACTGCCGATCGGTGATCGGCGTTATCGATGTCGCTAGTTTTATAGGCAGCTCACCGTGGCCAGACAGTCCAACTCGGTCTGAATTTCAAGCCGGCGGAGTCTGTTGGCCCGAGCACGAGGTCGTCCCCACCACCGCGCAGCTTTGAATCTGATTGGTGCGCGCGCCGGATGCGCAGTAAAAGCGCGCGCGAACTCCAACGGATTATGCTAAGCGCGCGCCACGGCGGAGGGGGTAAGGGGGTGCTGCGCGGCAGAGGCGCGCGCACCGCATCTCTCTCCTTTTCGTCGCTTTATCGCGCCCGATATTTTGCTTCGCTTCTCGTAAAATGTTTACGTCGCGCTTTCGACCGTTGATACAGCCGGAAAAAAAAGCAATAAACTTAATTCGAATTTTCGGGAGACATGAGATGGTGATTGATGCAGTTTAGATTATTGTTTCAGTAAATGATAAAGAAGGAATTGAAAATTATAAATTATTGAAGAAAATTCTCAATGGTTTTTATTAATGTTATAAATATATTGATGTTATTTTCTCTGTAATATTTCGATTGTTTCCATCAAGAATGTATTGAAAAATTTCTTTTATTTCCAAATACTTCATTACAATGCAGTACAATTTTCCAGTATCTTTGCTGGACAAAAATAATAAAAGTGACAAGTGCACGCTAAAGTAATGTAGTAAATGCTTTTGTAACACTTTTTGTTTTTCAGTTTTTGAATGCGTTAACTTATTGGTAGTTATACCGTCACAAATATATCCTAATTAAATTGTGTTTAATACTAATTCAATGTAAAATAGAAAAAAATATTCCTACATTCTCTCAAATAATATTCATGGCTATTTTATTTTTAACTTTATCGTGAAATTTATTTTCGTAATAATTATTGTTAATATATTCGATTAATAACAAAAAATATTAAATTTATTATATAATTTAAAGTTATTCACAAGAAAACATATAACGCGTCACTTAACACGCAAAAAATCGTGTTATCTCTGACAGGAAAAAAATTAGTTTTTACTTTCGAAAAAAATTAAAAAAATGAAACAAAATAATCCGCATTATTTGTACTCTCCAGTATTCATTTCAAATTCTGATCAAGTTTTGTATCGAAGCACTTGTAAAGTGTTTAGAAAATATTTCTTAGAATTATGTCTTTTCCAGATTTATTTTAAATACAAGTCGAAAATGACGAATTAATATATAAGTATTTAAACTATTGAAATTTTCTGATATAAATTTAGGTGTCTGAAAACTTTGCTGATAATATATTAAAAACTCAGCATTATTTATCGTTCTGCTTTCTTCGTATACTCTTGAATATGGCCACGTATGATTATTCGCCCGTTGTTTTTGTTGCTTGTCTCGAGACTTGTTGCTCTCGCTCCCTGACGTGATTTTCGATGGCGGAGTAGGCCCTGGAGCCGCGGGCGAGGATTCTTCATCGGGGTAAAATCGGGAAAACATGCTCGCTCGTTAAAACGAAGAAGTCTATCTAAAATTGTTACATATTAGGTAATCAATACATATTTTATTTTATTCATACAATTTTTGAAGAAAACATTTTTTTGAAAAGGAAACTTTTCCTGCAAAATTTTTTTTTGATAGATTTAATGCAAACAAATTATTTTTCAACTGTTATATTTCAATTCTAAAATCACTTATCATAAAATAATAATAATAATAATAATAATAATAATAATAATAATAATAATAATAATAACAATACTGCTTTTTTCAAGTATTATAAACTGCTTTTAAAAATTCCGAATATTATAAGCTACTTTTAATACAAAAAAGACTATAAAAAAAGCAAATTTAAATAGTAAGAAACAATGTTTCATTGTTACAGTATAGCTACATAGAATTAAAAGTTCTCACGCTTCTATTAGTTTTACGTATATCCTAAAAGTGAGCTTAAGCGACGCCGTCTTGACAACGAGACACACATCAATCTTTTTCTAAAGTTCTCTAGTATCTGAGTTGACTGATTTTATTGAACCATCTACGGCGTTTCAAGTCCCCAACATTCAACATCCTGAATGATGGTCTAGCCTTCCTTTTTTATTCCCGGGCTATAAAAATAACTATCATTATTAATAACTAATAAATAAAAAAAACTTTTTATCAACATACGCTTAACATTGTCATTTATTTGTAAGTTTTGTTGAATGATTTTAAATCCATTAAATTTTCCGCATTGTTTTATAAAATTTAATGAACTGCAAAAATATATTTTGTCTCATTGTCGTTGTTGCACACAACTATATATTACATTACATGTATCAACTTTTTTTTACTTAAAAAATATTGATTATGAGCAAGAAATGTATTTTTAAATTTGATAAATAAGTATTAGCACTTGAAATATGACGTCTTCCTATTTTTAATTCAAACGTACAATTATCACTACGTAAATGCGAGTTCCAATAAGCATAATAATTTGAAAATCGACGATGATAAAGAGTATTATCAAAGGTACAAGAAGTATAAATCACTTGAGAAGCGCGACTTTAATGAAATGTTGGCCGCGTTTCCGACTGCACAATTTCACAGTGTGTCATTGATTTACTGCATTACTGCTGGTCAAATTGATCAAAATAAGGCTTTCGTTTTGCAGCTGATCGGCTCGCAAGATTGCTTTGTGCCGATTCACCGCATCTGCCTCTTTGTTTCTAACTCAACATCCGCCGGCCGTTATCCTTCCACTGGACTTCTTTTATTACGATTCTTCATCTTTAATATAGGGTTGTTTCTAAGTGAAATGGGGTGCTTCGCCGGCCACTTGTCTTACGTACACCGGCATTGAAATCACGCTCGCCCGGCGAACATTGTAGCCCGAGTTTGAATTGTTTCTGTAATTATTTAATTGATTCAAATCACACGAGTGGCCGCGCATTCAAAAAGCGCAGTCGTGTGAAAACTATAATCGATTAGGGTTGTTTTCACGGACCTTTCAGTTTTCAAGCCTCTCGGCCCCTGAGAAACACTTGTACCCCAAATGCTTCTCCAAATGATATATTATTCGTTTGAGTCTTGGGACTGTTCGGTCGCGCTTTTATTTCAAATATAATGACTACATTTCAAATATTTCACCTTTTATGTTTTCAATATTTCTCACATTGTTTTAATGTTTTTTAAAATTTAATTTTAATCATAAATGTTTGAGCTTGCATTGAAACGTATAAAATATTTATTGCCGAAAATATTTCTCGATCCATTTATTTAATAAGTTTTTGTGATTTAATTTATTTTTACTCAATTTTCTTTTTGGTATTCACAATAGATCATTTTTTAAGACTTTTTCTTTTATACAAAAACATCGTGGCACTAAAAAAAAGATTTTTTAAAAAAATAAATAAATAAATAAACTTCCAAAAGCAAAAATAGTCAATGGATATTTCGTCGTTTTCAAAAATGTATTAAATTATTATTTTTGATACACAATGAAATATTCTTATCATTTTTGTAAAACAATGTAGCTACTTAAAACTTATTTGTTATAATATCATAAATTGTTACTAGTGTTTACTTACTGGAAATAAATACACGGCAATCTAATATTACGAAATTAATTTAACTTAAGCAAATTAAACTCGTCCGAAAGATAATCAATCAATTTTAAAGACAAAACGCTTAATCATATCTCCTTAGTAGTGCATGATTAACACATTTCATGCATCAACTTTTTTCTTTCTCGCCTACGTTGAGTTGTTTCGCTATTTTAACTTCTTGAATTTTTGAATAATTAAAAGAATTTAAATTACTAATGCCTCTTATTTATATTTAATAAATTAACAAACATGTGAATAAATATCAATCGTTCTTTATCGAAACTATTTTGAGAAATTTTTCTTTTTAAAATTTTCAGAAAGCTATAAGATGTTATTACTAGTTCATGAATATGTAATTTAATTAACTGAAGTATTTTGAAAAGTTCTATTTTCAGCAACTGTATATTGCTGACTGTATCCAGTATTTAATTGTAATTTATAGTTATAGTAGTTTAAATTTAGGAAACTAGAAATGGTTTTGATAAGGAATATAATAAATGAATAATTATTAATTTTATTATTTGCTACTAAATTTCTACATTATTTGGAAACCACAAATATATAGAATTCAGTTTTTACGAATTTTAATCTTTGTGTTTTACTTTCAGATGTTACCATGCTAAAATATCATCGTGTGTCACCTGCGGTCGTCGAAACGTGAGTTGATTTCAATTTAATATAGTATAAATTGTTCACTTCATGATAAAGAAGTACAATTTTTGAACAAGAGGCATTTTCTTTAATGAAAACGTATGTCCATTTCCTCACAAGAGTATTGACTCAGGAATTATAATCGTTTTCTCTCAAAGCAAATTAATCTTGTAAATTACTGAAAATCGTTTTTGCTTTCTATCAAAGCAAATCGTTGTGAAAAAATATTTTATTTTTATGAATGCACTAAAAGCTCATTGAAACCACCTGATCAAACTATTCAAAGTCTCCATTCTCGGTTAAAAACATTCCCACAGATATTCTAGTAAAATTATACCATACGTATTGTAAAATTAAAACAATCACACATTTAGTGATGAAACTAATTTTATTTCAAAAGTATTGTAATTTTACAAAATTGATGTAATATTACAAGGATTTTTTTAATGCATGCCGTTGATTCCGTTTCGCTGAAAGAAAAGCATTTCCTTCATTAAGTCAAATTCGTTCCACTGAAATTGCCGCAACTCCTTACGCGCATGTTTGGTCACTTCCAAATGAGTTATAAAGGGTTAGCAAAGTATGTCTTGTAGTTTCACGGTTGTTGCGAGCGAATGAAGGGTTTGCAAAGTGATTGTTGGTTGTATCACAGTCTCTGTATGGGGGTAGAACTGACCGTTACGAAAAGCCAGTAAGTATTGCATTTTTATATGCGGGTACGCGGCGAAACGCGCGCAGGTGGATGTTACGACCACCATGATCATCCAGTGGAACAATCGTTGTAAATCCCGATTAGATTGCAGGGGGTTTTAAATGCTAATGAGAAGGCATTACAGTGTTTACCCTCCACGTAATGACCACGAAAAAGTCGTTTGATTAAAAAAAAAATTATTGTCCATTATCTTGATCGGCGAGCTCGAATGCAAATTAATTCACCGAGTTATCTCCGCCTGCTGATCTGTCGTGCCAACTTTGTGACGGCACGCCTTGTGACGCGGGAAAATCAACGAAAGTTGTTTGTAAATGTTTCCCTTTTCCCGGGGACAACAGTCGAGGGGGGCGGACAATGCTCCATCTGGCAATAAATTAGAAATAAATACATAGAAACGCATGCACTTTCCATCGGCGCTTCATTTTTTACTTCCCTTGACAGTTTAAATTTCCGAAAATTGGGTAACACCCTGCACTAAGCAGAATCATTTATTATTTTCAATAACGTGAAACGAAGGCGGAAGTGAACTCGGTGTTTGGAAATTGCGTGCAGTTTTGAGCCGCCCGTAGGAAATTAATACGTTCCAATCGAATCAAGTTCGTCTTGATTGACGTTTCCGACTAATTTATCATGGATGGAGAATCCAGTGGTTTATTGTTAACTTTATTATTTTTTACTGTTTTAATTATCATTGTTAAAAATGATGAAAGAGTTTACACAAAACAATAATTTTGAAATTCAGTGCTTTACAATTTTATATTAAAATAAGTAAATACATGTAGACTACTTCACTACTAAATTAAGTATCCCATTTCGAGATATTTTTATTGTTTTTTTTACATCAGTAGTTGAAATTTAATATTTAAAAAATGTTACCAAAACCACCTCAATTTTTAAAAAGCTCAATCGAACTTCACTGTTCATAAAACGAATCGCACCGCCTTGTCCAAAGTTAGCCCCCAATAATCGAACGGGTCGTTTAGCGAAACGGTTAGACGAGTTCTCACGAGTGGATTTTTGCGCAACAGTCGAATTATTGGAGCGTTCATTTCCTCGGGAGGAGCGGATACGTCAGTCGATATGTGCTTCAACGAAACGAGCGGGCGTCCGGATTTTGGAGTGAACCGATGGCCCTCCTCAGGTCGCTTCCTGCGCACGGTCCCTAGACCGGAACTCCAATCCGAAGGGGATCGGCGCGTCGCTTCCGAGGATCCACTCTCCGTGGGGGTTCACCGGCTCAGGATGTAGTTAACGTCACCGACGTAACATGTCCATCGAAGACGATTACCGCGCTCATTTTCTCCGTTCTGAGCGACTTAACAAGCCAGCCGTCCAGGTGACGGCGGGCTTTTATTATTTTCGCCACGGCACGCTTCGCTTAATGGATGGAAAAGTTAAGCGCGATCCAAGGCGCCCGGACGCGATAACATCGGTGGAAAATGTACCGCCATTATTCGTCGCAACGTTTCGTTACTTTCGAACGTTGGCGGCGGCGTTGTTTGCATTTTCGTCGGCTCCCTTCTTCGACCGATCCGGGCGTTTTCTTTCGTCAGCAGTAGGAGGGACCGTGCTTTGAAGATATTATTTCGATCCCTGCTGGAGATAAATGGAACAGCGGCTACCGACGGAGCGGATTTTTTAAAACACCGACGGCACTCGAGTTGAGGTGAATTGCTTTTGTGGCGACAGTGTGGCGACAATTGAGTCAATGCTAAAGTAATCAATTGGCTTGAGTTGCTCACAAGTCCCACATAAGTTATGAGTAATAATGACTTATCTGTCATACTGCGAAATAATTGCATTACTCTTCTTATAAATTTCTAAAAATTATATTCTTAATTTATTATAATTGTTTTGATTTACTGAGGGTGGGAAATCAATTTGGAAAATTTGTTATACACCCTGGATTTACTGAATAAGTAAGTTATTAAAATGTTTTCTTTTATCATTTGAAAGCATTTAATCAATTCATTATTATATAAAAAAAAATTATTAAATTTTTAATTTACTTACTTTTACTTATTAGTTTATAAAATATCTGAGTTTTTTTATACAAAAAGTTAATAAAAAGTAAAACATGTGTTAAAAATAAGCAAACATCGAGTTTCGGTATGCAAAATAAGCAGTTTTCTCAAACAACGATCTATTTGTCTCATCGAAGGTTCGAAGCATGCAATTTGCGTGTAACCGAATCTTAGCCCGAGGATTGCCACTGCGCCTGTTATAGTCCGTACTCCGTGACACCTGTACATTGTGGTATGCCGATAACGCGCGCTTACCTTCTTAACATGAGAGAATCATAATTTTAAATAATATATGCAAACAGGTCCTTAAAAAGCAAATTTTTTTCAAAAATTCATTTCTCGCGCTGTACGCTGAACAACTCGTAATTCAACTTTGAATTTGACCATTCTAAACTTTTGTTACTCTTTTTCAATTAGTTGCAAATTAAAGTGTGTTTATCAAATACCAGTAAAAGTCAAAAAGAACAATTATTATTCATTTCCATAAACATTGTACTGAATAACATAAATCTTTCAACTTCAACTATATATTTGTAATTTCTCAACAAAGCAAGAAGAGTGCAATTTAAATTCAAAATCCACCGAGAATATTTCATTTCAAAATGTCCAATAATTCATCTCCTACTATTTGTACCTGGAAATCACAACACACGGTCGTTTTTCATTCTCCGTGCGCTGCAACGTGTCTCGGAGATCGCAGCGAAATCGCATGTTTTTGTTCAAAAATACGTTAGCGCTGCATCCTGTAAGGTATACTTCTTGCTGGAAAGCTGGAAGGTAGTCAGGAACTCGTTAGCAACCCTTTTCGTTCAACTCCCACATGCTCTTTTATGCGCGAAAAGTGCGATATACCTGAAATGAGCAGAAGTAGCCCTTGGCATTGTGGGAGGAGAAGGGGCCGAGGGTCCTTGCGAGATGTAGGATCCACAAAGTGCTTTATTGTCAAAGCCCGAGCCCATTGTTCGCGCTTCGGTGATGTTGCAAAGTTCACCTGGGTCCGAAAGATACGCTCACATGTGAAAAAATAGGGACAACACAGCTACACGTTTATTTACCTTCACGCGCATCAACCTGGTACATCCATTAACAATGAAGTCAAGATCAAATTTACTCGCAAGAACGTTTTTTTTCTTCGGTTCTTTGTGAAAAAAAAACCTTATAGATGTTTTTGATAAACTTTGTATAAACAAAGCTTTTCTTTGCGATCAATAATCGTTAAATTATCTTAATGATGCAAATAAAAACAAGAAAAAATGCATAAAACAAAGAAGTACAAATATCTTTCTGAATGAACAATCTTCCTTTTGGCAAAATATTCTTTTCCTTCTAATTTTAAGTTTTCAATGATCAGTAAAGTTTTAATTGTGTTTAAATAATGAATCCTTTTGATTATAACTTATTATTTGATTGCGAATCGTATGAGCATTGTCGACAGTGCTGAGTTAGTTTTTTAAATACAGTAGACCGTGTTCCGAAGCTGTTCTTGGTATTTAATTTCAATGTTAGCAAGGACCACGCACGTTCGACATATGTTGACGCACTTTGGCTGCGTTCGCGATGCGAAATGAGATCAGTTTGGGATAGGCGTGAGTGTGCTTTTCCATCTTTGACAATCCAGCTGCCTGCCGGTTCTGTTTCCACCCTCCCGCGCACCGAATCCCAGATAGAAAACCGGTGGAACCTGGACGTGACCAAAAAAAGTGGGGGTGGAACAGCTGTTCTGCCGAGAAGAGAAACCGTTGAGCAGGATATTTAAAAGGACACTCCTGTGTCCGCACTTTGTGCGCCTTGCTGAGAAATTGATTTGAGGACTGACGCATCGGAAATTTTTAAAAGCCTTCCAATTTTCACAAGGCCACGAACGATGGCCGAAGCGGCAAAATACACGGGCTTTCGATCAATCGAGGTGCGGTCCCATCGAGACTCGCGAAACCCGGAATAAAGATGCTCCTTCGGTCTGTTGCCAAGTCACTTTTTTTCCTTCGCTGCCTGTTCTTCATGCTACCGTTCGTTTGTTTTGACGAAACCGACTTTACAAGGTGCAACTGTGAGGAAACATTTGGCTATCCAGTTAGTAACATTCAATTTGGTTGGTTAACACTTGAATAATTGATTAAAGGAAAGAACAAATAATAAAGATTGTGAATAAAAATGTGTATTTTTGAATCTTGCACTTTTCAGAAAACGTAGTACATAATTTAATAAAATATAATAATTTGATCTTATAAAAGGTACTCTGTTGAAAAAATCACTCCAACGTAGAGTATAGAAGTTATGCTGTTGAAAATATTATTCTTTGTGTACTATAAATTGGTGGTGACAAAAGAATTCTCATTAGAGTATCATTAAGTTTCGATATTTGTATATTCAAAAAAATACTGATGTTTCTGTTTCCTAGTTATTTTAGAATTGTAAGAGCGTGATAATTGTTTTTGAAATATAATAGCATTTCGTTTTCTTTAGAAAAATATTTCAATACCAAATAAATTTCATTATATTCCTGAAATATAAACGTAAACTTCTGCATCGTTCAATTTATCATCGTTTGAAAATTTAAATTTTTAACAACAAAGACGTTTGAAAAACCTCAAGAAAAATTGAAAAATTGCTTTATTTAATATTCAATAAACGTATGGGCAATCAAAGTATCGCGAAAGAAAGTCTGCATTCGGCGTAAGAATGTTTAATTGATGCGGCTGTTTGCGAAAAGAGAAACGACTTCGGTTGATTTTGTCAGGCGCGACAATCCGCTTGGACTTTCACCGATCGGTCCTTGCGAAATTGCGAATAAAGCCGTTTTGCATCGCGTGCCGAAGGTCTTGTTGAAAATGGTTGTTGCTAAGGGAATGTACAAACCACTTTCTTATTAACGGAAATTTTTTGTCCGCGGGAGGAAATAATGAAGGAGAGGCATTTGTGAGGTGAATAAAAAATGGGAAGTGGATGGCGCGCGCGCACCGTGGGCCTTGTGCAAATCCGCAGGTTAGATTGTAGTTTCGGCTTGGTCGTAGGTGTGGGCTGCCTCGTTCGTAAGTGGGTGTAAACACCGGATGGCATTCAATTAGTTAGTACCTTTTCTTGCGTTCATTATGAAGGTCGTGGGAGATCGAGAAAAAAACAGATGCTGGCGGTACGACGGTTCTGTTACTATGCGCCACCCTTTAATTACGTAATACGCCGTGTATGTAGAAAATGACAATTTCACACTCGTAGGTTTCGAAAAAAGACAATCAATAATTTTTTTAACCTCGAACTTCATACAAATGTTTTATTAATTCATTCTTGTTAATATCTTTGCATAGAAAATGAATATATCAAAATTGTTTCTCATGACTTACCACAAATTACTGCACAAACTTATATTCAAATAAAACGTTCTGCATGCTTAAAAAATATTAGTTTCAATTGTTAATAATTTATTCGCAACAATTTTTATCGCGAATTTACAATTCAGAGTTCTTGAGTAATGATAAAAATATCTGAACAACTATACTACATTTTATACTTCAATAAAAAAACTTAAATTTTTTGTATGAAGATCATAACGAAATTATTTAAAATGACTTCCAAAATTACGTCATTAATGAAAATATATGAACCAAAGATTGACATCCCAGTGGGGAAAAAAGAAATGAAAAATAACAATAAGATACATCACGTTATGTAATACGCAAATGACACAAAGGAAAACAATTCTTTCAAACGCTTTATCATTTGCTCTGCAACAATTCCTCTCGTGCCTTATAATAGTATGAATAACGGTGTGCGAAGAATTACTTTAATTCGCGTTTGTCTGCCTGCAAAAGTTTTTGCCGCTACTCTCATAATTGCGTTTCAAAGAGTTGCTAATGTACCGTTATAATAAAATCATTAACGATGAACAATTGTAAATAAAAGGACGGAGAAACGCAGTCGAAACTTGAAAGCCAATGAACTCGTCATTGTTATGGAGAATGCCGAAAATTTGCATTTCAAAACAATTCTTATATTCCTTCCTCTTCCACAACCTTTTATCATTGTATTAACTTCTCCCTTTTTTATAATAATCGACTGTTGATATTTCCAAATCAAGTTTTCGTGGAAGAAAAGTGTAAATGTAAGAACAATTTTTATAATATTGATTGATAAGTCATTGAATTACAGCTTCAGGAGTATTTAGCCGGCGACGTTAAAGTTGAGTGACAAAAATGATAATAACTCATGGTAATAACTCATTTTTTGCAACATTTTATTTTCAACTTGATAATATGTGTATTTGTTATAAAATCATGTAAAAAAAGTTTACATTTTATTTTCATTTGAAAATTGTCGAAATTCGGATTTCGAAATTTGGTGAACAGTAATTCAAATAATTCGAAATATGGAAACGAAAAATTACAAAGTAAGATAAGAACGAACTAGGATGACATAAAAAACTGCCGTTTACTTATAATCGCAAGTGCAACGTGTTTTCAATGGCTCGTCAGTTCGTTTTAACCTTCAAGTCTATTTCATTCATTAAAATTTGAGTGGCTACGATTTGACAAAAGAATGCGAAATCTTAGTAGCTGGCAGTTTTCCGGAAATCGGTTCCCGCCAATTTCTTGGCGGCAAACTCGAGACTTGTAACGGTCGTGGGCCTCGAAAGCGGCAGGTGCTACTTTGGCCAGACTTCATTAAACTCAATACCATCTGCGTCTTCGTGCTTCCTTCGGACGATAGATATTCTCGAGACGAGAGCAGCGCGCTACGCTCCACGATATCGTTCCAATGTTTTGATAAATGCTGCGCGTACAATATTACCGACTGAATTTAATCGAACAGTAAATTCGAAGTAATGACCATTGCCACTCAGTTTGGCCAAAATATTTCGCAATCAGCAAGCGGTTTCTTAGAATTCTTCAATCAATAACTGACGGGATTGATTGGAAAGATTCTTTTACTTTGTGCTTAAGATAGTATTATAAATGTGTAGATATCATTTTAACTGTCATTTTTCTTTTTCTTTTTTTTTAATTTTATAATTTTATATAATTATATAATATAATATGATTTTTTGTTTGTTTTAATAATAGGAAATTCGCCAGTTTATTTTAATAATTTAAGTTCCAACATTAAAGTCATATACTTAAAAATCGTGGTATATATTTTAGAAAAAAAGCAAATAGCTTGATATAAGAATCCCAGAGATAAAATGTTGTTTTCAAAATTATACACAACTTATGTATAAACATTTTACTACAACAATCGAAATTTTCACTACTTTACTCAATTTTATATTAATAAGTACAAAAGTAAATTACAGCACATTCAATAATTTCCGTAACAAAAGAATTCATAAATTTGCTTAATTTACATTGGGGCTTTTAATTTATGCATCTAAATAAAATATACGAAAGAATAAGTATAAGGATCAAAAGATAATATTGAATTGGAACGTCCATCTGGAAGCGTGGAATGCACCCAGCACCTGAGAGAACCCTCGACGTCTTTCTAGATGAATTTTCATCGTCGTCCACATGGCGTGGCGACACTTGACCATTTACCCTGTATCAACGAAAAGCAGCTAGAAGTCGAGACCTTTAAATTTTAAAGATCCTGACTTTCGTTCTACACCTTTAAAACAGCTGACGGAACAATCTATACTGAAAATTGCTTCCGAAGAACATTAGGGATAGATCATCAGATTACGATTTAAAAACTACGTTATAGTCCGTAGGGAGGGATACATTTTGCGATAAACGCAATCTTTTGCGAAAACCGTCGCAATAATTTTATGCACGCTGAATAATTGTAGCACAAAAAATTATTAAAAAAAAATTATTGTAACTAAATGAAGAATTTCTTATTGAAAAGAAAACAGAATAAATTGGTAAACCAGTCAAACTTTAAAACAGTAAATTTCGAAAGAGTTACACGTTCATCAGAATCATTTCATGGTAACATCTTATAGTTCAGAGATGTTAATACTTTCATAATTAATTGCTATTATCATTGACCCGAGTCTTGCAACTTGATAATGCATTTTGCATTAATGCATCTACAATAATGCACATGTACATAAGTATTTTGTTAAGTGAGCATGCGTTTTATAAAATTACTCAAATTATTTAGTTCTTTGAACCACTACAAGTATCGTTGTCGAATTAAATTTATGACAAAGTAACTCCAAATAAATAACTCACTGATTTTACGTTGTATTGTCACTCTAAGAAAAAATAATATTTTTAAACATCAAACAAAATAAACTTGGCCAGTAAACTTTTATTATAATTACAAAAAACCAGTAGTAAAAAATTAGTGTTCGATCCACTTTTTTCGTAAATTCAAAACAAATGTAGCCGCAATAAAGTCAATGAACGCGAAGATTTACGACAGTATAAAAGGAATACAACTGAACAAAAAGAAGATTGTTCGACGAGAACGCGGCAATTTGAATAATGAGAAAAAGAAGAGCTGCAAAAACGGGACGATATTAAGTGTTCATGCAACATCAGCCTACACAATCGAGCGTGTTACTTATTAAAGGTATCATATGCTTGAGCAGCTGCTCGATTTCGAATTCCCAGGTTATTTATTCGTAGCCCTCGCCATGGCAAACTGATTTCGAAGAGTATTAGGTTTTGATAAACGCGTGGGAATGCATGTTACGATAAAATTGCTTTACTCTTTTCGTAATGGCGTCGGTACACCGGGAAACCAATACAGAGTTTAAACCGTTTTCGACTGTAACGTATCGGCATCCGGTAGTAATAATTTACAACACTTTTCGGCTTCGCCAATAAAGGCACCGCCTGTAAGATAACATCGTTTAGCGTTTCTCGCGGGAATTTACGCACGTTTGAATTTACTGAAGCATCATGAATTTTTGTTGACACACATTTAAGCGGTAATCCTTTTAATAGAAGTTTTCTTAAGTTTGATTTTAATGCTTATTTTAGATTTTATTGAAATTGGTATAAATAATTACGTAATTGAAAAAAATGAACAAAAATGTTGACGTTTGAAAAAATTATATTCAAGTTTTTGTAACATTGCTTTTTTTTAATAGTTTCGTTTGTCTTCTATTTTTTGACTTTTTAAAATTATTTTTAATTTTCTATGCGGTTTTTATCTATATATAGATAATTATATTGCTATCCAATCTGTATAAAAGTCGTTAAACCTACTGCAATGCTTTCATTTAACGTCAGTTATTGAGAAAGTTCGCACGATAAAACAGATGACGCGATAAATGCGGCAATTTAAAGACTAATAAGATAATTGAAGTGTGCGTAAGTAATGGAAAACCAAGCGGTACGAAATAAATTGCTTTCCGAGTCTATCTGATTATCTGGTCTATTTTTGACAACATATGCAATCGAAAATTATTAACGTTCCCATCGAAAGAAGAGTAACAAGTTTGTCGAGAAATTTAGAATTTTGTTTTGTGGAGCTTAAATAAAGTATTTGCAGTGAATATAAATTTTGTTTATTGATATTTATATAAATTTGAATATATAAATATACGGTGTTTTAATTTGTATAAACTTGTAGAAACGAAGCTTATAAATAAAAATATAAAACTTAAATCTACGTAACTTGATGACTTGTTGGTATAATTGATTTTAAGTTAAATTTTTGCTAATAACTATTAAAGTTTTAAATAAAAAAAGGGCATTTACTTTGCAAATAAAACTGTTAATCGTATTCTGTACTGCATCGATAAAAAACTATTATAATGAAGAAAATCTCGAACATCAATATTTTTGGTATAACTGCAGAAAATTTCTCACGTTTTTTACACACTAACTAATAACTAATAGGCTTATACTTTTTACATTAAAAAACGCAGGTCATACATCAACTTCTGTGCTATTGTCATCTATTAGGGGTAGTGAGTAATATCTTTTTTACATACCCCGCCACCCCAATAACTCACTGTCAGTCGGAAAATCTCTCCACGCTTAATCATAAAAATGTTCAAAACGCATACAAAAGTTTTTCTTTTCTGCTTTTTTTTACATTTTATAACCTCAACTTATGTTGATAGATATATTTGATATCATATTGAGCATACTTTTTAACACACTAGATTTAATTACGCGCTTCGCGCGTCACATTAATTTAAATTTTAAATTCAATTTTTTTTTTAAATTTCTTTAAAATTTTTAAAATTTCAATTTAACTTTAATTTAAAAATTTCTTAATTAAATGTATTATCTCTTGCAATGTAAAGTTAAATTGTATAAAATAAACGTAATTAATTTTAATGTTTTTTTCATCTAATAAAATTTAATTTTAAATTTCATTTAAATAATTTTGAAAAAGAAGAAACAAAATTTTTAGTTCAAAAATTATTTAAATTAATTTAAATTAATGTAATAAGATTAAGAATCAACTTTGAATCAACCCGCCAGAGTTTAAGCCAATAAGGAATCACGAACGAAAATGAACATAGCTACATTACGATTCGATTTGATACAAGCGCCAATTCACACCTATAATCTCCTTTTTCTCTGTAGGATTTGATCATTGTGTAGCATAAAAATATTGTTTTTTGAGTTTTGTTCGTTTTTCAAATATGAGAGAGATTTCATATGACTAGAGGACAAAATGTTTCGATTAAAATATTAAAAAACAAATTAATTCAAATGTAAACATTTAAGTGAGCTGAGCATATTTGAAAAAAGTACCTAAGCTTTGTTTACATTTATAATTAATTGAATTTATACGACACTTTTTTGTTTTAAGCAAAATGCTTTTACATCAAAAACGTTTTATTCTTTAGCCATATAGACATTTCATATCATGTTTTCTGAACGTATTGTTTTCACTATTTGGTAAATTTATTGGTATATCTGACTCTTGTTTGAGTATTAGTTTACATTTTTTGTAAATAATGAAGGATAATATAGGTACTACGATGAGGATAGCCAAAGTTAGACCAACTGTAAGAGTCACCCAATTTATTCTCGTTTTACATTTGTCAACTGTAAATTATTAAATATATTATTAACGAAAGAAGCAAGTTTTATTAAATTTTTTTTTCTTGAATTTAATATTTGGTACTTACCATATTTCATTCCTGAAATGTCATTAAAAGCGTAAAACGAAATTCTTTCTATTGTAACTGTTGCTAATTCGGATTTCCATACGGTCGCACGGTTGCACTCAAAAATATTATTCATTGATCTTGGATCACTTAAATCCAAAGTAATGATTGAATCTTCCACATTTCGATCTAAAACAACAAATGTTACAAATTCTGTTTTTCATTTTTTACAGTGATTTAACTTTCAAGTAATATGCTGTTAAATCAAAGTTCAAGCTTAAAGAGTAAAGAATTAACTCTAATATATATTTGAAAAAATCTCATTTATTAACATTGAGAGTAATCTTTAACTTTATGGAACATTATTTTAAAACTAAAGAGTTTTTTATTGTATTTTTATAAATTTACCTATTAGTGCATTCAAATTAGTGGTGTTAAACATAGTAGTACTAAACGACGTCGTTATCATATTCAAATAATAATTCATATCACGTCTGATGAAATAGAATGAAACTGAATTATGATCGTTTATTGGTGTTGTAGTACTTGGCCAATCTATCGTTATGGATTGCACGTGAGTAGAACAATCTCCGGAGACATTTACTTTTTTTTCCGTTGGTAAGTACATATATCCAAATGCTTCCTACAAAGAGAAATTTAATTTTAATAACATTATGTTGTTTGTGTTTTTTTTTCTTTCGGAATTTTAAATTTTGCATTGCCAACAAATTATTATTTAATTTTTTTTTAAAGAATTTTACAAACTTTTTTTTATGACGAATGGTCACTCGTATATCCAAGTATGTGAACTAAATTAAATACTTATTTGTTAGTAGCAATGCAAATTTTAATCAAATTAACAATTATTTTTCTTAAACTTACCTTGTCTGAATCCTGATGAGGAAATGTATATATTATACTTAATGTTACGTTTAAACAAATACATGCTATATTGGATTCTTTATTATAAACATGATATTCGCATGTTTGAACTCCATTATTAAAATTTTTCTCGGTGATGTTAGTTGCAGCTTTTATTTCTAAAAGTTTTATAAATTTATTATTAATTAAATCTATTTAAAATCATCAAATTACTTTTATACGATTCAAAGTTCAAATTTCATACATGTATACGAACTAATAAAAACTTATTTGAACAAGTCTTAATTTTAAATTAATCTTGTTATTATTAAATAGATTCTTTCAATAAAAAAAATATTCAAACCTAAACAAAGTTTATTAAGTTCGTGTACAAATATAAATATTATTTGAATCAAATAAATTGTTCTCTGATTATAAACTAATATACGCTCAGTGAACAATTTCCTTAGCTCCAATTGATCATATTCCCATTTAAATTAAATAAATGCAAAAATTATGTATAAATATATCATTTATTATAAATAATCTATTCAAAGTACTTTTCATATGAAAGATCGTAAGAAAATTATTACAACAAAATGAGATACAAGAGTAAAAAATAAGTAAAACGCATTTAATTTGAAACTTTTGTGTAAGTGTTTAAGTAGATGAAACATGGTTTATACAGTTTTAATATTATAAAAATACGTCGTACTATAATCATTCATGATTTTCAATATAAAATCTGTTCGTACATAGATTCTATATTGATAAATTCGAGCGACTTATTTGCATTTAATCAATATTAAATTATTTTTTATATTAATGTAAATAAATACCTGCAACGAAATAGTAAATAACAGCGGCCAAAAATATTGATTTCGTATGAAAAATCATTCCAGTCACTGATCAGGTACAATCACTTTAAGAAACAATCTTTTTGTACTTTTCCCTGTCGTATCTTTTACCACACAGTGATCAATATACTATCAATACATACACTGTCAAGCCTATTTTATTTAAAAAATTTCAAACTGATAAAAAAGCTGATAAATATATTGATAAATTTCTTGTCTTTAAAAATTTGATTTTGTGAAATTGAGAAAATCAGAATTATTTTTTGAAAAAAATAAATTTTGAAGAAAATATCTGATAATGTTAACGATTAATTAATTTAATAAAAAACATATATATATATATCTTAATATACGGATTTATGATTAAAATGAAAAAAGCTTACGTCGATTATCCATTCTTATATAACTGTCAACTATCACACGGCAACTGATTTTGGTAAATTTGTTTGACATTTTTTAATAATTAAAACTGCTATTGTTTTATCTACTGTATAAACTCTATTAAATTATGAGACAAAAGAAGACATCGAGAAAAATAAATTGTTTCTTACTGAATTGATATTTCATTTGTTATGCATTAATTTAACCATTATAAAAAAAGATACAGATTTAACTACTGTTAATTTAGAATTTTCAAATTATGTTAATATAATTTGCAAATTTAATCGCTAATCATCATTACAATAAATTTGTAGTTACAAGGTAATTTTCTCAATGTGTGGCAAAGTATTTATTCAGTTAACATTATAAATTATTAAAATTCAAAAGAAGTTATTTGCAAAACAATATCTTTATAATAAAAAATTGGCATTTTCACGTAAATTGCAAATTAGAAATGTTATTGCTGTAAAGTACAATTACTTCAAAATACAATAATTCTTTAACTTACAAGTACATGTATTAACAATCCACGCAACTTAAAAGTTTAAAATCCGAATCACTACTGTCTTGCATGTAACGTTTCCAAGAAAACTTTAGCCACAAAAAAATTTGATAGGTGAGTCAATAGTACGGTTATTGCAATTAAATAATAAATGTAGAGAGAAAATGTTCTTGACATACTTATATAATTATTGTAACAGCATTATAGTGAAAAAAGTTTAGGTATCTTTAAATTTTAATTGACAAAAAAGAAATTAGAAACTTTGCCGATGATAATATAGTAGATATCATAATCAACCCATACTGAAATAATATCCGAGTATTATTTTAAATAATATGTAAATTGTTAAACCTATTTTAAAATAACGATAAATACATTTTCTTGCGAAAATGGCACATTTTCCTAAAACACGTGCATTAAATTACACATTCAATTAAGGTATCTATTTTCAATGACATATAATCGTTAATCATTAACATTAAATATATTTCGATTGACAACAATTACACGTACATAATGTTTCTAAATTTAGATTGTTAATTCACTTAAAAAAATAAATGATAATCTTTGCAATATGGAAGTAAAAACTTAGAGTACAATATGTTTTTCTTGCGCTATCCATCCTCTCAAAATGTCGTAATGATTTATTAATTTTGTATATATTCATTATGTCAAATAGTTAAGTATGTTCATACATATAATTTTAATTGTACACCTCTCACTCCAGTGTGTCCACACATTGTACTTCTGAAAGACAGATAAGATTCTTTTAATTAGAGAACCATCATATAACACAAAAATTAAATTCAAGCTTTTTAATTTAATAACTTCCTATTAACGACATCTTATTTCACTAATGTTTAAAATAATTAGAAGTCTTTGTCATTAACTTTCTAATAACTTTCTACAAACAACATCTTATTTTAGTAATATTTAATTATCAAAAGAAATGTCCCTAGGAGAAATTATAAAAATTGTATCGATTCCTAATATCAGCCTTAATCATAAAAGTAAATTATTTATAATAATATAAATTAATAAAATATTTGTAACAAATCAGAAAAGTATATACATTAAAAAGAAATAATAAAACTGATGTTGAAAATAATAAATTATAGTATTAAAGACAGTAAAATAATCAGTAAAGTAAGTAAATCTTTTTAATTTCCAATAATTTTAATTTTTTTGAATTGTATATTGAACAATACGTTACTTACTAGTAAAATAACAATTTTCTGAATGTAACAAAACATGCTCCATCATCTATAGTATAACATATCTGATTTGTTTGCAAACATATAAGGATGGACCTATTTAGGACTTGTTTGTTGCTTGACTTTGTTACTTGACTAAAAACAATTTGAATACATTATACTACGGACAGTATAATAATAAAAAAGTATGATTACCTTTTCTCGTTCTTAAGCCATTATACAAAAGAAACCGTAAGTTTTCGATTGTAATTTCCATCGCACCAGTCCAGCCAATAAGTTCCACTGGTTTATCGCAAACGTAAATGCTGTCGTAAACAGGGGCAGTGAAATTTAAGTTCAAGAGAGTGTCGGACACCGTCACTATACTTTTCGGTCCTAAAATTTGAATTATATTAAAAGAGTTATTTATATGAACGAGTCAGTAATGTAATTATCTTTAAACACTTTATTACTCTCAATAAAGAAGAGTTTAAAAATCTTACTAATTTAATATTTTATCATATATCATATAAGTATCTTATATAAAATTATGAAATTTGTTTATAAAATAAACAAAATAAAAAAACGATTATAAAATATTTTGAAATTTATGAAAGAAAGAAACTTTTTGCAACAATTACTTCATAATGCAAAAGCTACCGTTTAAATAATTTTTTTGCGCTTTAAAATTGTAACAAAGTAAATAAATTGGTCTATATTTACGTTTGCTATTGCCGATTATATGAGTCATCGATATAGAAAGTTCGTCCATCCAAAGATGCGTCTGATTTCGTTTGAAGATGATCAGTACGAAATTTTCCTTCGGTGGATCCAAATATAAAAGCTCTGAAGGGTTATATTTCGGCCAGCTTATCGATACGTAGATACTGTTAGAAAAGCAATGGCCATGCACCCAGACCGCTTCGGGAATTTTCGTTTCGATTTTTTTTAACTAAATTTCAATTATATCTTTATTAATAACATAAATTACTTCATATTTTATAAAAAATATTACTTTTTGCTTCTTTGTAAGACAGTTTGTAGGTTTAATTTGTCTTATCTTTTCTTTTCCTTTGTTTCACGTCAGAGTTCAACAGTATACAAAGAAAGATCGCACAGTTCGATTGAAAAAAAGGAATTTACAGTGATTTGTTACCGTCGAAAATTTAGTTGAGTAATTTTTCATTATTATTTTATCTATTTAATTTATTTGATTAGAAATGAATTTCAGTTAAATAATTATTAAAATTACCTCTCTACCCGCTTTGTAAGAATATTTAAATTTCAGTCCCATTGACATGCAAAAGCATGGCGTTGAGTTGTAATCATCGTAAGCACGATATTTGCAATAATAGTCTAGATTTGGTTGCCATGTTTTTCCTTTTTCGGTTACTACATCTATTCTGATTTTGGAATTGACAAACTCCTCGTAATCCGAAATTTGTCCCCCAACTGAATTATACGCTGTAACATTCAAAATTCGCATATATGACACTTTTTGACAAAGAAACAAAAATGTAAATGTAAAATGACAAAGATCACTTATTATTACAACTGTATTCGATACAAGCATTGTTTATCAAATTGAATTGATATGAGCAACAAATATCGATCAATTCAAAATAAAACTGTCTCAATTAAAAATTTGATGTTGAATACTACATAATTCCGAAAGATCAATATATAATTATTAATGAATTCAACATCGATATATTAAAAACACAGAAAAAGCAAAATGAAATAAAAGCAGAAACGAATTCGGAGTATAAAGAACCGAATATGTTGTTGATCATTGAATAAGCCGCGACAAACGTTTTGACAAAAATATAATAGAAAAAATTTAGCATTTCGTAAAAAAAAGAAAACACTTACACAGCCACACAACGAAAACACAACTGATTATCAAGGCTTTCATGTTTAAACGATCGGCGTGTAAAATAATAAGACGGCACAGTGAGCCGCGAGCGCGTGAGTTCTAACCTGGTACTTGACAATGTGCTCGTAAGCTTCACGCCGAAGTAACTGGGAATCTTTCGATGTTTGCATTCCGTCTCATTTTTAGACAGGGTTGCCGTTATTTATTTTGTTGACAACTTCTCCTTGGTCTCGGGTAAAGATTTGATGGCAGGAAAATAAATTCTGACTACTCGTTCGAGCCTCGGCATTATCACTTTTCGGTTCCCGGAAAACGTAAGCGTCTCGCTTGGCTTACATGGCGAACCATCGATAAAGAAAAGTGTCGCCAATATTGACGATCGAATCCGAGGCTTCTGCTTAAAGAATGTGAATTAACGACGTCGATTTCGTACGGTTATTTTGAAAGGTGCCATCGATTTCGACGCCCGAGTTCGTTGTCGTTAGATTTCACATTAACAAACTCGATGGAATATGAAAATGTATTTCACGCAAACTCGATTGTGATAATGTTCGAAGCGAAATCGTTTTTTTCTTTTCTTTTTTTTTCTTTCTTTTTTTTATTCTTTCTTCTTGTTGTTGTTACCCCACTTTGATGACAGTTAAAAAAGTCAGTTATTAATATACTTTAAAATAATTTAAATATTATTTTTTTTAATTGTAATTATTTATAAAGCATAAATTATCTTTGCAAAACTGGTCAACAACAATTATTGTCTGAAAAAAACATTAGTGAACAAATGTGATTTCTTTTCTAATTTGTTCTTTTATTATACATGAAAAATAAATAATAGATACAATATATTCATTGAGTCTAACCATTTTTATTATCAATAGAAATTTTAATTTTAGTAGTATAAAATAATTTTTTATTTGGCTTTCATTGCAAAAACTTAATTTAACATTAGGTAACAAAATATCTGCCTAATTTAATTAAATAATTTATTAGATTAATTGAACAATTAAATTGATTTATCACACAAGTAGTAACTATTTATTTATCTTAACATTATAAATTATTTTAAAGTTCAGGTGCGTATGAACATTAAGAAAGTTGACAAAATATTGACGAATTTTTAAACATATCTAAATAATTTTAAATAAACAATTTTTCAGTAACAATTATTTGCTAAAAGCGAACTCTGCATGAAACTGCAACAATTATGGCTACTTGAATTCGTTATTTTTGCCACCGTAACCAATGTAGCCATCTGTTACACATTAAACATGTACCACGAAAATCTCGCAACATCGTATGCATAATCAAATCCGCCTGCATAATACATGAATATTTTTGAACATGAAGTTCCGCTTTCTGAGATAAGCACGAAAATGCAAATTGCCGCGTAATTCAGCACAAGTCAAATTTCGTTCTATAAATTAACGGTTCGCTACCAAGAAATCAGATTGCGACACATTACCGCTACGTTTGCTCATTTTTTGTCGGCCATTGTATTTAATGCGTTTTCATTGCGGGCGAATTGAAAGAAAGCAATCAACTCTAACGTATTCGATAGCAGTAATTGCAAGCCTGATTCAATGCTGACTCGACTTCCGTTTGATTCATGAAAACCGCATGATCCGATGTGAGCACCCTTTGCACATCTACTGGGTGTTGATATGTTCAAAAGAACAGATTCTCAGTCATGCCAATACTTACACAATA
This sequence comes from Aradophagus sp. ZL-2020, assembly GCA_022817685.1. Lineage (NCBI taxonomy): Eukaryota > Metazoa > Arthropoda > Insecta > Hymenoptera > Scelionidae > Aradophagus > Aradophagus sp. ZL-2020. Next base: position 24,401 of record JABFOV010001361.1, read on the forward strand.
ACATATTCTAACAATGATTTTTTGACATTAAAAAGCAACGAATAAGTACAGTAAATAAAAAAGAAATCATAGATCGATAATGGCATAACAAAATTTGGACATTTGTAACGAAAAGTAAATTATACAAATGCAAGTTTATAAAAATTGGACTTATTTGAAAAAATGTCCATGGACCAGTTTTTTCTTTCATTTCAAGTAAATGACTGTTAATCTACACATTAACCAAACGAAACACAAATATTTGAAAATATTATTGAGCAAACAACGTTTGGCGGTTTGCAGCTTTGTTTCGAAAACAATGCAAAAGTACGATTCCCGCATGGCATTCAATGTCCTCGGATGTTGAAAATGAAAAGAAAGAACGGTGAAATTAATTGGTACTGGCCGGAGCACCCTATAGGCCGATCGAAGCGCGCAATTTTAAAATATATAAAACCCTTTCTAATTCAATCGGGGTGGGTCTGTGGTCTCGGAACCCGTAATTCCGCGGACGAAGCCGTGACACGTGAAATGAAATGCGAACAGCGTAGTAGCCACACGCGAACACGTGTCCGGCATTACGTATTATCTGGACGGAGATTTTCTTTTATTTTTACCCACGCCGGGCATTGTCGCTGATACGCGCAGCTGTTCAAACGTTTCGATCAAATTAAAGGCATGTGCCGAGAAATCGGTTACAGTCCGAATCGCCGAATCACGCGACTTTTTCGTTTTGCATTATTCATAAACAAACGAAACTGGTCATGGTGCGGTGGCAAACAAAACTACCGGTCAAAATTAATGTCACTCGGTGGTAGTGCTGTTCGGGGAAGCCAGATTGCTGTAATTCACGGCCAAATTGAACGTGGAAAGGCCATTAAGTCCCATTTTTACTGTTTTGGATTTTTATTCTTTTGTTATGTAGCTCGGTAATTTTTGGGTGCACTCTTCTTGGTACGTGGTCGTAAATGCTATGTGATCAAATAAGGACTTATTAGGAATACTGGGGAAGATTTATTTCCGCTTATTGATTCCATGAAGTATTACATATGAAAAAAAGTGCTTCCACGGCTGCGCACTTTCATTATCTTAAATTTGCAAAATATACGTGTGAGAAATAACGTTGGATAATAGAATATCCAAACAATTTAAGAAAGGTCAATGCTTTTTCATTTGGAAGAAAAAGTACTAGGAAGTTTCAACAGGAAGCATAATAAGAGAAATTTTGTGAATTTAAATATTGTATCATTTATTACGAAAAACTAATTCATACATATATACCTAAGTAATATCCAAAAATCCTTATTTTTGCTGAAAAAGATTAATTTTCGCTTTCCATAACTATACTTTTTGCTGCAAAAATTAACAACATTTACTACTGTTCTGCTCAACGTAAATGGAAAAAATGTTTCATTATCGGAGTTCTCTTTTTTCTTTACAACCTCATATACGGAACTCTTGTCAGCGTCATCATTTTTTAAATTCAAAAAGAAACAAAAGATACTTTCCCCAACTAGTATAAAAAAAAAATGTGAAAGTTTCGAG
>JABFOV010001362.1:0-25923 GCA_022817685.1 Aradophagus sp. ZL-2020
TCGATCGTCGTCACATCTACAACGATCGCTGTAAAATTTACGCCGATGACGTAATGTTTACGGCGATCGCTGTAGATTTGACTACGATCGCCGTAAATATTACTACTTCGTTTTCTCAGTGTACATAGAAAAGAAAAAAAATGTGAAATAATCCGAAAGTTCTCACAGAGTTCATCTTAGTGATGAACATGTTGCTTTTGTGACAATGAGAATTTTGTTGATTCTCTTCTTTTAGAAACGACGAAATGAAAAATGTAAAATTTTTCAATAACATTGATACATTTATTTAACTTGTTTATCCTTATTAATTTATTTTTGTACAGATTTGCGAATTAAATATTTTGATTTTAATAGTACAACATTTTTGAGGATTAAATCAAGTTTATATAAAGTGTAATGTACCTTGCAAAATTAAGTTCGATATTAATACCGAATTTCTTAATTGACGATCATTTTTAATTACAATGCGCTTATTCCGTCAATAAAAGCTTCAATTGCTCGTGCACTGAAGAATACGACATTTTCGTTCGACTTTGTTCATTTACTCGTACCGTTACCATCGCGCAAATACCTTTTATGATTTTTGCTTATGAGATGTTAAAAACACCGAGTTCCATTACAGAGCCGTTGAATAATTAAAATGCGCGACACAAAATTAATCGCGGCGTTCGTTGTTCGTTATGCGCATATTTATCGGTAGAATAATTGGACGGGTCGTTGGGAGTGTTGATGAAGCATTAATATCCGGAAAAAATTGAATGTCGTCGGGAATACACGAGCAAAAAGGAAGAAGAAGAAGAGGAAGAAAAAAAGAAAAGCCAAAATACTGTTGCGCGTTGCAAAACGCGAAAATGTTTGCAGGTATTCATATTTTTAAGAAAAATTTGTCAGCGGTATAAATATACACCGAGAAAATAAACCAGTACAATTTATTATTGCAAAGAACTTGATCATAGCTAGTGAAAAAAAAAATTTTTTTTCAGAGTAATATTAAAAACGTAAATCAAAGAAATTAATAAAAATGATAATTAATCGTAAAAGGCGGTTAACAATTGCCTCGCTTATTTTGCACTTCTTGTAACTTGCAAAAACTTGCATCGCTTCACTATTAATGCGAAGCGGAATATTCTTATCGCTCCGTTTCCAGCACTAATAATGTTTGTTGTTACAGATTCAGCAAAGGTTACGTTGCCTATTTGAGGTTTAGTCGAGCGATAACGCGGGCAGATTTGAAACAAGCAATTTCCCGACATCTACCCGACGCCAAGATTTCATCGAGTCAGGTCGCGGCGTCACGACTTTGGTTGCCTCGGCATCCGGATACTTGTTTGAGCGAAACGTTCGTAAAACTCAAGCAATTAGCGGATGAGCTCGGAGTCACGGATTACACACTGACGCAGAGTTCGCTGGATCAGGTTAGTCGTATAACTGTTACGAATTTCCTTGGGCGAAGTGATATGCAAATTACGTACGCTGCCTTGCCTCGCGTCCGCAATTATTCGGTATAATTGTGATTCGAGAAATCGCAAGCGCAACATTCAAAGGCAAAAATGTGCTTGCCATTTCAATTCACTACGCGCACGTGATTTCAGTCGAACGAACGAAACGTACTCGTCGCTCGTGCTTTGAACATACAATTGTCGCTTCAGTGTTTACGCACTTGTCTCCTTCTCCCGCCAGTCTTTTGAGAGACGAGCCTCGCGAAATTCGTAGTTTCGCATTTACCATGTTTAATATTAGAATGAAAGAACATTTTAGATTCAAAAGGTCGGGGTATACCTTTTTCGTAAAATTAGTATATGAAACTAAATTATCATTAAAGATGCATAAAATAGCAACTTAAATTGTATATACATTTGATAGCTCGATTTTTGGTTTGTCTTATCTTTGCTAATTTTTCATTTAAAAATTATGTTATTAAAAACGAACATGTACTTTCTTCTTTTTGATTTCGTCGTAGAAAGTAGGCAGTAGACAATTAATTGATACAAATTTTATTTATGAGTGTGTCACCGAAACCATACGCGGATTGGCGACTATTTTTATGTACAACGTATGTAAAGAATGACAGTCATTGATTTAACATATTTAAAAATAATCGATGGCGAACGCCGGGCGCGTAAGCTTGAAATAAAATGGCAAGACGTTTTAAATAAGTTAGCAGCGGTAGCTATAGAATTCATGAAAGTGACGACGTTAATCTTAATCTCGTTTGGTAACTAATTGCTATCCTTTGGTACTTACGTTACAAAGTTACAACCAAACTTTCCATTATTTTCTTACTTCTTTTGCACAACTTACGAAAATTACATTACATGGCGTGTAACTTTCTTTTAATTAAAGTAATTATACTAAATTTCCCGCGGTAATGACATAAAATGGAATTTTAAGATGTTTCAATTAAAGTGATTCGATTAAAGAAACGTTTATATTGATGGAATATCGGTGTCGTGGGATGTGCGCGTTCAAAAAATAAATTGTAAATTGTGAGAGGTTCAGCTATATTCGTAGGTGCACCAACATGTCCCATAAATTAAATTTAACGGCAACATTAGCATGAAACTGTTTTCCTAATTTTATTCAGTCTAATTTTATTTATTTCCTTCAAATAACTTCTCATTTGTATGCTAATTTCGTTTTCCTTCTGTTTTTAGGTTTTAGTTAACTTTTCTGAAGAACTCGAAGATGAATCCGGGGAATCGAGATACGTTCAAGACAATTTAGCTTTTAGTACAGACAGCATCCACATGGACACATTTTAATTTCGTCATAATTGTATTAAGCAAGATTATAATTTTTTCGAGAATAAAGGTAAAACGATTAAGGAAAAGATTGAAGGAACAAAACTACTTAAAAAAGTACACTACACTTTAAGGGATAAATATATAAATATAATTTTCATGAACTGAATGTTGATTTATCACAAATTACTCTTGAAATTTATTCATTTAAACGCAAAAATATTTATAAAAATATGTACATTGAGAAAACCATATAGTAATCGCCGACGGCCGACTTTCGACCAATAAGCATGTTGGAAATTTTACAATCCATATAGTACGATATCGTTTTCTCAGTGTAGATCTGCAGAAATTTTCTAACGCGTAATTAAAATTAAAGAAAACAAACGTCAGGCATATGTGACCGTATTTTAATGTAGTTTTTTTAACAGTGCTTCGATCACTTTCAAATTGTCGATTTATTTATTGTTTTAACATTAAATTCTCTTAACATAAAATTTATTTCGAACTAAATGTTGCAAATTTACTATATGTACAATAGTTTCAACTTCTTAAAACGTTGTTTTAACTTGTAAATATTAAGTTATTTTATCAATGCAATTTATTACTTAAATATACTTTACGCTTTCTTCATTCAAAATCATTAAATTTAAATAAGTGAATAATTATTGGAAAATTGCTTGAGTTATATCTTCGTTCCATTATTTTGAGTTCAGTATAATTTAATAAATTATTAAATTTAATAAGACACTGAATGTTCCTCTAATCTCAGCAAGAAAAGAGTTTAATTCTGCCAATCCTAGTAATATCATTTTACGGTATTCGATCGGAGTAACAAATGGAAGGTTCGAGGAGTAAGGTTTCATTAAAAAGTACTTACTTGACAAAAGAATTGACGCTTCACGTCAAAAAATAATTAATTTTCTAATATTCGCAGTAAGGCTTGATAGCACAGATTTGGCAAAAAAATCACGTCATTTTGACTTCCAATCGTCTAGTATTTCAGTACAAATGACGTGATTCAATCATGAAAGTAAATTTTTGTAGTCGAATGAGCTTTCTCGTGTGCATCCACTCTCGATATTTGTCGTTTTATCGAATTTGGTCATGGAGGAAATAGATTCTGTTGTTACGTTCAAGTGGAACAAAAAGATGTAAAGAATTTCACGCGGGACTCTTTTGCCCGTTTGTTTCTGTAACGCGCAACTCGTTCAATCACAAATTTATTTTGCTCATTCAGAGATTGAAAGGAAGTCGAAAAACCTTCACAATTTTCTCGTTTTTTTTTTCTTTTTTGTGAATTTAGTCAACACTTGATTGAAATTTATTCTACTTATAAAAAAGTATTTTTTATTTTATAAGTGTAATCTAATAAATTAAAAAATTCATACACACGCACAAAAAAATAATACAAATGGTATCTTAAACTTTTGAATCAATGGTGATTCTATAAATATGTAACACATCCCAAATCAAATCGAAATCCAATTCACAAAATATATAAAACATTGTATAATATGCGAAATATTTTATGAATCCTGCGGGGTAAATCAGAAACTCTTTTGTAAACATGTTCGTATCAACACATTTGTTGCTATACATCGAGAAAAATGAACTGTATTAGAATCAGTTTTCAGATCAGAAAAGATGATATCAGAAAAGATGAATAAAATGTTATGCCAACAGTCTAGACTGTTATATTACTAAATTCTTTTTCTCGGTATAGTAAATAGTTTAATGAAAATTATTCTGCTTGTAAATTTAAAATGATGTAAAAGAAGAAATTTAACTCTAAAAATGCAAGGAAGTGACGCCAACAATACAAGAAATGATTACTAATGAACTTCCTATTCAGTAATTGGGCACGTTCAATTTGAGGAAGAGTGTCGTCGTGAAGATTGTTGGTTCGATAAGTAGTCCGACGTTTGTTTGTCCAACGCGTGGTCCTGATTCGACGGAGGAAAAGGAAAGAAAATCGGAAAAGCCAACTGTTATCGGTGAAAAGTCAGGCGAGAAGAAGCAAAGATGAAATCGTTGCAATTTTATTGAGCTGCATGTATCGAGGTACACGTAAAGATATCCTCCCAATATTTTGCCGACAGACTGGAACAAAAGGAAGCGAGCGCTTCGTTTGCTAACGAAGGAAGCGCAGCGGAAAGATCTCGCTCAATATCACTTGAGTACGATAATTTGCAACAAAAGACGAACTTAATGTGCAGTCGATTTCTTGAACCGTACGTTTCGTATGCTCGTGGCAACAATTCGTCGGTTTTGGATGAATGAAAAAGCATTTCAATTTCAGATAATTTTCAGATCATTTTATTTCTAATTTTACTTATTTAAATTTATGTAATATCTTGACTATAAAATAAAATAAGTTAATATATTGATTGTTATTTTATTTTTTAAAACTACGCAATTATTATATTAATTCATTTAATTAACATCAAATCAATATTAATGCAAATATTACGATAATGCAGTGTCGTAAACCTATATTATGCTAGTACAAAACTGTGAAGCTAATATTTTACGTATAGTGTTGCCAATATATAGGTTTTATGTTAATTTAAATGATTTTTTTCTGTACTATTTTATTTGCAAACAATGTTGTGCTGCTTGAAAAATAAGGTTGAAATAGACGATGTGCATTCTAATTATTGCTGGTACGAAAGACATTACGACAATACGATGGTTCTAAGAATTGTAGTAAACACTAATTTTTTGTCTGTCCTTATTTCAATGTATTATTATAAATTATTGGTAGTTTGAATTCTAGTTATATAAATCACGGAATTGTTTTCATACTCGGATTACTACTAGTTTATACAATACGTGCACAATAATTCTGAATATAAAAGTACTACTATCAATGCAGTAATGTTACTGAACTTCAAAATTTTCTTTTTTATAAAATAGTCTGTATAATCAACTAAAGAGCTCACAGTTGCATAAAAGTATGTCTTCAATTGTTCCAACTTCTTAGTAATAATAATTTAAATTTATAGCTACATTAATTGTAATGTGTAGTGTAAATTAAAATTATTGTATTTTACGTTAAAAAAATAGATAAATATACAAATACAAAGTACAAAATTTAATTTTCATTAAAAATTAAGTTCGGTAGTAATTCAAATAAATTTTAGCTAAAATTTCAAAATTGTTTTCTTCACGTATATAATTCAGAATATTATCAACAAAAAGTTGAATTGAACCTGCGTTTACTACATTATTTAAAAGTAATCAGCCTTGTAAGTAAACTTCAATAATTGAAATTTTAATCAGTTTTTAAAAAATAATCGAATATGCAAATAAGTTAATAATATAAACAATTAAGTTGATATTTCAACCGATAATCATCACAACCATCTACTCTTTTCCTCAATTTGTTATTATGTTTATTTTATCAACCACTTTTCTTCTTTCCCACGCAAATCAGCGAAGAATATTTACAAAAAACACACCGGTCTTTCTTCTAGTAATATCATTCATCGATTTAATTGTTTTTACGTTCTCTGTATTCCTCCGTTTTAACGAGGTAACACTGTGATTGAGAAAGCAATTGGCGAGCAACGGCCACTCGAAATATAAACACCGTCTGACTTGAATTATTTACACAGTGTTCACGGGTCCCTGATAAGCATAACGCGACATTTTCGTGGTGTACATATTGAATTCATCAACGCGCACCAATACAGACGAACGACAGGACGACTGGCACGCGATATACATTATGCTTTCAGTGGCGAAGGGAGCCAGTATAAATCGGCCTTTTGCCTGTCGAGGAGTCGAACAGTTTTTACTGATTTTACGTTGCTTCGTGTCGAACGGTAGCCTGCGCAAAGTATGTTTTTAAATAAATTGTTCAACTGCATTCGATGTGAACGCACCCGAAGATGAAAAAACAACGGTAAAAAGGAAGAAGAAGACGAGGCAAAGAGAATGGAAAGGAAGTGGATAGAAGGAGAATTGTGAGAAATCGAATTTCGTCGTGATTGAAAGTTGTCGTAGGCCGGGGAGGAAAAGGGCCAGTTGGAAGGATCAATCAATACGAGCCGAGCTTAAAAAGCACGGGCAAGGGTTTTATTTTTCGAGATTATTTGCCGAGGGTTTTTCGGCAACATGTGGTGTGTGTACACAAACCTGCAGTGCGGCGCCGAAAAGCATCGCGTCTGCGCATGACCGAGTGACAATGAATTGACAATCATTTTCTCGGCGACACACAATCGGTCACGCGTTAATCTCGGCGACGCGTTCGGAAATGCCTGTCAGTCTGATGACTTGATGCTTCTATTTCGAGAATTATCCGCGGGAGTTTCGATGTTTGAGGCGCCAGTTTGACGTTTTGAGATGGACTTTTTGGGTCGATTTGTAAAATATTTCAACTGTGAGATGAAAGTTATACAGAAGTTATATCCAATTGAATATTAAATTCAAAGTTAACTTCAAAATAATAATTTTTACGAAGAAAGTTTGAACATGTATTATATTTTAAGAAGAAAACAGTATTGCTGTTTTTGGTAACAGTTTTTTCATTCATGTTTGAACATTTTAAATAAAATAATTTTCATTTTTTGACGATTATTGATGATTATTTTCAATTCCGGAAATATACTTTCTCGTTCAACGTGTTTCGCAAAAATTTCGCAAACGTTTAGTAAATCTGAACTTTGCGAACGATTTTATGGCTTGTTTCGTTTGAACTTATCACGTTTCAGTTATCATGTAACATGAGCAAGCGAGCTGTCTAATGGAACGGACTATGAAATTGGTTACGCAATATTCATTAGCGATACGTTCATATTGAATGGAGCAGCGTGACAAATTTATGTAACTTGGCAATTTACAAATAACACTTCGTAGATCGTTTAATTGTCACATCTGTACGGCATAAATCACTTTTAGCCGTCAGATCGCGGTCCCACTCGAGTTGTTTAAAATCTGTTTGTTTTGTAATGTTGAAGCAGTACCCACACTAAACGGTTGAATGATGTTGTTTATATAAAAAATACTTTTATTGAACTTATCAATCAGTAATGTTTCAAATTTTCATTTGTTTCTGAAGCTTACTTATTCAATGTAAACGTCTCGTGAAAATGTATTAGCAAGATTATAATGTATTTTTAGCAGCCATTTATACATACTTTGAATGATAACAATGGAGAAAAAAATTAACGCAAAACCATCTTTACACACGAATGTTTGTTAAGAATAGTTAAGATAATTTATTGAATTTTGCAGTAACCAAAACATTTCTTGCACTTCTTTTTTATTGAGAAAATGAAGTGATAAATTTGTCAACAATTTACTATATTCGACGTTAATTTTATTACTTAATTTTCTCAGTGTATTTATAAAGATATTATATTACAGTTGTCCATTTTTGAGACAGCAATTTTTTAAAATACTACGATTTCCATTTGTTTTTGATACACGAAATTTTGAAAAAAATTAATGATACTTTCTTTTCTATATGCAGATATAAATACTTTCAGCTTACATAATTTTAATAAATATTTACAGTTGAAAAAAAATTTAGATGAATGCCGAATACAATTATACAGTACTGATTCAAACATTTGTAATATGATAGAATTTATGGTATTATAAAAAATTCAGATTCTAAAACCCATGCTGCTGCAATACAAACCATTCTTCAGACTAAAATGACAATGGTAAGTATTTTCTGATCAATTTAACAACTACAATTTCATTGTGTAAATTTTAGGTGGAAATAAATTCAGGTCTTCACGCTCAGAAGTATATAATCAAAACAACAAAAAGAATTTCGTTTCTTTTAACATAGTATTTGATAGATTGAAAGAAATGTTAGTATTGCATCTACAAAATGACTTTAGTAACAAGCTTTTGTTAAACTGAGTTAAATGATGTTTAAATTAACAAAATAATTTTATGATATTGACAAAATTATGTCTTTTAAACATAATGATGTTGTCAAATAAATAAAAAAAAAAAAAAAAAACAAATAAAAAAATAGCTTACTATCAACAAAACAAGAATTTAAGTATATTTTATTCATTTGACAAAATATTTTTGTTGGTTATATACTAACAAAATCATTTTATTAATATAACCAAATTTCAGTTATACTGACAAAACAGTTATCTGCGTGTATTATCAGGCCTGAATGTATTACTTTTTGCAGATTATTGTATGCGAAACATTTACAATAGGAAAAGAGGGATCTTTTTTTTCAATTTACGTTAAAAATCATTATTTTAATTTCAGTTTCAAAAATGTATTCTTATTATTGAATTGAATAATTTTACTCCTATTAGTTTTACTGACTTTGAGTGATTCATTAGTACTACTTAAACACTATTTTCAAGTTCTTTCTCGTACATTATGTACATACAGAACTTCTTTCAAATGTTTTGTTTCCTCGAAATTATTTTAAATTTACATCCTGGAATCAAAAGGGGTTATAAAAGAAAAGAGGTTTGTGGGAAAAACTTACCGCCTTGCAAAAACTGTTGCCGCACGATAAGTCACGTTAGTTGAGCGCGAAAATCTCCATAAGAGCATGGTCTGCAAATTCATTAAAATATTGCTGTTAGTTTTGTCTCATAAGCAGCCATCGCACCATAATTTAGCATGCATTCAAGAGAACTTTTTCATTTTTAAAAAAAAAAAAAAAAAACCAATGATTAACATAATACTGTCTTCATATCATTTTACACATTAATCAGTAGATATTACTTTACATCAATAAATGAGTAAAAAAAATGCACGTTTATTTCAGATTCGACCGTCGCTATTAAAAAAGTAAAAGAGCATTTAAGAAATGTATGATTAAATAATTGTGGCATTCGCAATAAGCCGACAGAGATATGACAAGTGAAAAAAATATAAAAAAATCGCATTGCGGCTTCTTTACATTTTCCACAAGCAGTTTTCCTTGCCGAATACTTAAGATGCAACGTGCGCCACGTTTTCATCATAATGGTAAGTTTACAATCTTTCTGGGTTATTTTAATAATGCTAGAATAAAAGTAACAGCTTGAAACATTTCGTCCAAAAATGTCAATGCTCTTTGGAACTAAGCTAATTCGGATGCTTAAAGAATCACGATTTTTATGTTTTATTCGTAATATACAAGAAAATTGTATGTTTGAGTCACCTGATATTTTTACTGCGGTTTTTTTCAATGGTATTTTTACACAATTTTTACATTTATAGTATTCTCGTTGAGTTGAAGGGTACACAATAATTCTGAATTCCAAATATGAAATACAGGTGTTAACATAGTTTCCAGCGTGATAAGACGTAAAATATTCAAATGCATACATACATTTCAATCGTAATTGTACGTTTTTAAATTTGTATTTCTAAAATCAATTTCCTTACTTCACGCGTAACAGAAACGATTACTTTTCTTTCAGTTGACAGACTAATGTGTTTCATAATAATATCATTTTCTTTTCAACGTAAAACGGTCGAATTGCGCGCGTTCGATTGTAATCGCAAGTGTAATCGTAAAAAAAGTTATATACTGTAATTGTGAGTAATTAAAATTGAAATTGAAGTTTCACAGGCTTTTCAACGAATATTTTTAACGAAGCTCGATAGAATCTCGTCAAAGTAAAGTTCGCAACATAAATTTTTACAAATTATTTTACATTTAACGTCACGCAAAATAATATGTGACAACACGTCCCTTTAACAAGGTTAAATATTTCGCCGTCGAATGTTTGTAGCAGGTCGTATTCAAATTAAGGTAGAATAAATTGAAAATGGACTTTGGTTTTACAAGTCAAAGTCGTGCATTAATGATTTAAAAAAAGCGATGTAAATAATGCAATTTTAATCTAATTTTTAATTTTAATTTTAATCTAATTTTCAACAATAACGGTCAAGCGCGCGCGCAATGACTTACAGCTTTCAGGAATAATAAACAATTGCCACGCGGAGATAATATCCGTGCATGATTTAGGACGTGTACCTTCGCATTGTGCTTAGTCGTCAACGACGTATCGCAAATCCTTGCATAATGTTGACACCCGCGGTAAATATTTGAGCGGCTCTCGTGTCCGCTGTATCGGTCATTGTTTCGGTGAGTTTCAAACTTGAATTGATGGGCGTTCAAACAGTTCGGTAGCGGCGCTGTCGCGCTGAATGAACGAATCGAGCGGAATGGGCGAGGTGGGCGAAAAGGCCGAAACGAGCGAAAAGGGCGAAATGGGCGAAACACAGATCACCGTTCGGCTATTTGCCGTCCAGCCCCGCGTCCGGCCTGCAATTTAGCCCCAACTCACACCCCCTTCTGTTTATCTTATCTTATCAGCACTATTTCATTCCTTTCGCCCGTTACGTTTCAATTTCGCCGATAAAGTCAATCAATTATTTTCAATTAATTCCCCATTAACCAAGCCGCGCCGAATCATTCCGTGCGCCTGGCCGACTTTTTTCCCCGTCTCGGAGCTTTTATTTCTCGTTGACTGCGTAGAATTTTTATTTTGTTTAACTCAATGAATAGTTTTTGTTTCGCGGTAATAAACGAATGCACGATTGTCTATCTCTATTTGATAGCAGGAAGGTGTTAAAATTAAAAAAAAGGGGAAAACACAAATAGATGTAAAAGAGAGGATTTGAAAATGCGAGCACAATTATCATCTGAAAAGTAATTTTTGCGTGATACATGGAACATAAATAGAAGAGATAATGGAACAATAATAAGAACCGTCGATGTATGTATAATGAGTGCAAGTGTAAAAAATAATAGCGAAGGAAATTCTATTTATATTTGTATCCCAGAATGTGTATGGAAAGTCGATTTCAATCAGCGTTAGAAATTATGTGTCATTTCATTACGTTGCGCTGTTGCATATTTGATTATCTGATATTTTGCATGAATGACAATTGCAACTCACTCCAATTACCGTTTTCACCACTGTATTCATTTTGTAAACAACATTTACAACATGATACATATTCATTCTTTTATATTTTTCCTTTTCATATTTTCTGTATGTATTTATTTCAATGATTTACATTCGATTTTATTTTTCAGCAAGTACTAATACGAAGGAAATAATGATAATGATTCATTATTAAGATCTCGATATCAGTTTCTTAAGCTTTTCGTTTAATGTATCCAATGAACTTTATCACCCGACAATCTATCTAAAAATAACACAAGTTCTATACGTCGCATTGAAAGTGATTCTATAAAATCATCATCCCCACTTTGTCTTACTTAGTTATTCCGACTGTGCACTTAACCTCCTGACTTTTCGACTTGAATTATAATCTCCGGTCAGATGAGAGGCTGCAATCCTATTTAACAAATTTGCGACGCGGCGCAACACCACCTGCTCAAAAAAGGCAACAAAAAAAGACCCGCGCAAAAAAGAAAGGATGAGAAAAAAGAGGGAAAAGGGCGAAGAACGGTCGAGATAAAGTAATAAATAAAAACAGACTGGCGGAATAGCGGATTTCATGGCGACGTTTTCCGAAGCGGATACTGCGTCGAGATTAGATTATATGAGCGCATCTTCGCGGAAAGACTTGGTAATTGTTTTGTCAGAAAACGGAGATGTCGGTGACATTATCGGGTGCCGTGGGTAAGTTGCGCCCGTGCCGTTCTGTCCCGCGCCGTTTCGCCCCATTCCACCGGCGAGCTCCCCGGCGTTTCGCTCATGCTATGAATCTTGAATGGGATTACCGTGGAAGCGCGCAGGCTGGCTCACTTTTGTTATCGGCCGGCAATTCAACAAATTATGAGAACGAGCGGCTTTTTTAGCCAAGCCGCCGTGCCTCGTAATGGCCACGTCATCCAGTCATTTTACGATGATTACGTCAATTTCAGTTAATCGTTCGGCAACGTTATTCAACCGTGAGAAAGTATTCTCCCCCTTATTGTTGCGCTTTTGATCAACTGTTTATCATTATATATTCGTGTCATTTGTTTGTTTTTTCCCCCCAATTTTTCGTTTCTTTGAGTAGTCCGTACTTTTCGTTCTTTGTACAAGAATAGTTTGCAGATTGAATACTTTTTTTTTCGTAATGGAGAAGAAATTTTTAAGACTTTGCGAGAAGATTCATTTATATTCAGATTAAGCTATTTTTTATGGAAAACAATTACTTCGGAATTTGAATGGCGAGTTACTTTTCACTGTCAAAGAATGTCATATAGACAATTTTTTATTCTTAAGATAAAGTCTAATTGAATGCTTCGATATTTTAGGTAGATAATTAAAATATCTTAATTCATTTTGGACACTTAATAAATACTTAATTAAATATTATCACGGAAATTGGAATCAATGATAACTTTTAACATTTTGTCGTAACTTACGCCGACAAAAAATATCGCGATATATAAATTAATCTTTCAATTACATTTTCTTAAATTTTGTGTCAGTTTAAATAAATTCCTTTTTTGTTTAAGACCAATATGCATTGAATGAAAAGTATAAGTCAAGTGGTTTTTTGATAGATGTATCTGGAATAAATTAATCTTTTCACACAGAAGATAATTAATTTCTACTTAAAACTAGAAATCTACCATGAAATTTCTACATCGCGGGTTGTTGATGCTATCAAAAAACCACTTACTTTTTAAGTCGTACCATTAGGGTTTCCACAACTATTCACCAATAACACTTTTTAAAACAATAACATTTATTGCAAGTATTATTGTTATTATTTCATTATAAAACCAATACAAACTTATCGAGAGAATTTAGTTGCCACACTTTAACATTTTTCTAACGTATAAAAGCTTAAGCGTCGAATAGTTCGTTAATATTTATTAGGCCAAATCGAAGTGTTGAAATGGCTGAAAGGCACGCGCGTTTCGTTTCATTTACCGGCAACGATGTTGTGCATAGTAGTTATATACACAAGCAAAAGAGGGCGCGCTGTCTCGAGCGCTGTCAGTGTGTTGATTGGTATGAAAATGTATTGGAATAGCAAGAATATGTAACTTAAATTTTTCGAAAAGAAACGAATGGACATCTTTAAAAATTATATTGCTTAAGAAACATATTTTATGTGTCTATTGGTACACAGTGCAAAATTCTCGATTCAGTATCAAACGCTGCTTTGAGATACATCTTACCGTCTTTATTTGAGCCCAGTAAAAATCAACTAAAAAAGTTCAAGATCCCCGAAGTAACGGCGGTTTTCGTCATTCGTCCGTTCACTAAAAGTTTCACCGGTAAACTTTTTAATCGTATTATCGCGATTAATTAATCTCCCAAGCGACTACAAGGAAGCTCGCACATCTGACGCTCGTTGATTTAAATTTGTTATGTTGGAAAGAAGACTTGCGATCTACTCCGCTTTTCAATATAAAAGTTCGGAGATTTTGAAAAAAGGAAGGAAAAAATCGCTAATCAAATAATGATAATCACGTAGAAATAACGAAACGGGAGTGTGACATTAAAAAGAAATGTTCTTTGAACAAAAAGAATTAGTTAAAATATTTGTTCCGAATATTTTCAATAAGAACTTTGAATGGCAAATAATTAATACTTCTACTACCTCGTTAATTTTTTTTTTCATTTTATGATATTATTTCTTTTTTTTTTGATTATCTAGGTCTAAAAATTACTCGCTGCGATTTTGGCATCGAATTGCTTAATATCGAATGAGTATAACTGGTTAAACAAACTCAAACATCAAATATAAGTGCGAATACAAATATTAATTATGGAGTAAAAATGTAACTTTGCTTGGAAATGCTTTCTCGGCGGAGGAATATCGATCCGCGGTTTTACGACTCTCGTTTCGCCGTTGCACGTTGGAGATGCATTTCACGGAAATATCGTTTCTGACGTTATGCTAAGCTTGTAACGCTGTAAGTCAATGGCAGCGTACTTTTATGTGCGCAACAATTCCGCATTAACTCGCGGTGAAAAAGTGACGAAAAGCCTGGTGCCCTGTCACGAAATGGGTTACGATGTCACGTTGCCAAGCTCGTTAGGAGGCCTTGTTCCGTCGACCTTTATTTGGTCGCATTGCTTTTCGTTTTGTGCGCGCGAGCGCGGGCAAGTGCAGGCAGCAGTCAAGGCCCTGTCTTCTTTGTGTCGAAGATTACTTGCATTCGCCTCCCCGATCGATGACATCCCCGCCGACGTAGCTGTATCATTTTTAACGGCTCAGAAGATGCTGCTGCGAGAATTGTCCCTCCCAATATGAATATCCACAGCATACGAAAACAATTGACAAAAATAATCGAATTGGTTTCTCGCGGAAAATTTACCAAGTTGACAAGTAAGTTCACCATGTTTATCTAGTGTTGTTATGCATGCAGGTTTGCATCGGAGACGAAGAAAATGAAAAAGTATGCTTTCATGGTGATTTCAATGAAAAATTACGCCTATCGCACAATCGTTTTCTATTTATTCGCATAATGATCTACACATTAAATTGGTGAACCTGAAATTTCGCAACTCCCCAGCCAATATAGATATATTATGTATACTAATATATATACATACTGTCACGCGTTTATGAACGAACTCATTTAAATTTAATCCAATCTAATCTATAGGTAGTTGACCGATTTTGCAAGATTACATTACCCAATTAAAAGACACCTTTAGAATTTTAATTGTTTACCTCATAAATTATGGTTAATTAGTTTACTTAATAAATTATTGTTAATTGGATTATACCGTAAATTACAACCATATTATTTAACGTTTTAAATTTCACGTTGAAAAATTATCACTGAAAGAACACAATCGAAATTAATCCTTGGTGAATACTCATTTTTGAACAGTTGCAAATGGTTCAAAGCACTTTTTGTGAAATAAAGATAGTGTTGTGTGAAATGAAACCTACTAATTGTATTATAAGAACAATTTTTTTTTTTTTTTTATTATAAAATTCAGTAGATACTACTACTACAATCGAAGATAAAAAATTAAATTAATATCCAATTCACTGAATGACATACTTACTCAATATGAAGTTTGCATAACTAAAAATGCATAATATTGTAAAACAAACCAAACATTATTGTATATTACAATTAAAATAATGTAATTTTTACGATATATCTTTCCGACTGCGCGCGATTAATGAGCGGCATAAAAATTGCCGCTGTTGATTCTGGCAGCGCGCGATATGAATGTGTGTCGCGTGAAGTGGGAATCGCGCGCGTTCGGCGCGACGTGCCAAGCCTGCGCCCTGGTCGAAGGTTGACTCAACTGCCGAATTGAGCCGCCGAGTTGTATTCGGCGGATAGGAAGCCGCCGTCGCCCCCCCCTTAGTGGCAGTCGAGGCCTCCGACGTGGCCGTCCCCGTCGTGCCCGTCATCTTCTCAGGGAAACGGCCTTTTTTTCTACCGCGAACGGCGGCGCCCGTGCTCTGTTTTGGATTCTTATGAGTGTCGACAACGCACTGTTTCCAACACAGCGATCGGAGAACGCACGCTGCCAACCGTGGCCGCTTCGCAATGGAGACGGCGTGCGAGTGAGATGCGCGCTTGCGTACTTCCGCTGCGCCGCGTCAAGTGATAAGTGGCGGTTTTGCTGCATTCCAACGTAAGAGACACCGAAAGTCAATCGCGTCGTATGCTGCTCACATCACACTAGAGCTTTTCAACCTCCCCCCCACCATTTTTCCGTTTTTTCGTTTTCTCTTTTGATAGCGTTCGAGAGAAAGATGCAACTTTGACTGGGTCGTTGATTTAGTCGCAGGTTTACTTGATGGATAATGTTATATAATTACTATATGGGTATAGGTGCTGTAAAGTCATTCTCATGTATCTTTACAGCCCCAGGGCGATATTATCTATTTTATAGCCTGCTCTTACGATAGGTAAAATATTGTAGTCATCATGAGACTTTTCTGTATCTAAAAGATTATGAGTGTTTTAAATTTGTTAAAAAACAGTTAACTGACTTTCAGTTGTGAAAAAACAGTTGTGTATTTTGTTGACTTATTAATCGATAATCATAACAGAAGTCGATTGACATTGATATTATTTGATTATAGATAAGAATATTGCATTAAATTAATTCGTATTTTTTAAGCAGTGACACATTGTGGATATACAGTTATTATAACATGTAGGCAGGATATTTCCTTTCCTATCTGATATTTGAATTTCTAATAAAATAACGAAATTGGTGGTCTTTCGATGTTTTGATAAATAGATATTATTTAATATTGTTAAAATAATTACTTTCTGTATTTAATAAAGGAGAATTCCTACTATATCAAGAATTGAACATGTTCACTCTATTTATTTCTGTGCAATTGTTTCCATAAATACAAACAAAGCTATTATTTTTAGTTTTACATCATTTTTTTTTTTTCGCGCAATGAATCGAACGAAAGTTTTTACACTAAGTCTAATTATATGATAATAATATAATACCCAAAATCGTTCTGTGTGGTAATCTTGATAACCGTTATTATAAAAACGCAGTGTCAGCTTACTATCGAAAGATAAGACCAGTGAATAGAGTAACATTGAAAAAGTACGTTGTCAAATACAGACTTTGTCATATAAATGAATAACTGTAATTAATGATAAATCAAATAATCAACGTTAAAATTAATTTAGAAACATTTTGGAATAATCAAGAGTTTTAATCTACAATTTTTTTTCATTTTTCCTTAATCTGTCATATATCTTATTTCGTTACATTACTTAAAAGTAATTTTCTGTATTTAATCAACGTTTATTGTTTATTTTAGATAATATTCGGTTGAATTCAATTATCAATTATAATAAAATTAGTGATATGTAGATTATTGATATGAAACATGATATTAGTTACTATCTTTTTGTAGATAATTCCACGTATTGGATACTTATGAAATGTATCGCAACTTCCGTTATTGATCGTTGTATCATATAGTTCGATATTAAGGACCGTTGAAATGAAACACTTCATTCTTAAGTGCGTTGTCATTGTGATAGATATAATTGCCATAAAAATAAACGGAAATCAATGTTTTTAGTTGATACAAAGATAAAGTATTAATACTCTAAGCATTGTTTGTTATTGAGATACTATCATTAATGATTCATCCAAATTGTCTGAAAATTCGCGACAATATAATACAAATAAAGTTTTTGCAAGTTGTTTGCATAATTTAATTTATTTTAACAACCGACAGTTTCATTTACTAGACGATTTAATTCAAATTTGGCAACATTTATTGCTTCGACAGTGAAATTAATAGAAATACTATACTTACAGAATTATTACATAACTTTTCTCGTTTAAGTCAACGTAATATAAAATGATATTTGATATGATATAGCTCTTAAGTCAAATTGAAAAAATGTATATTAAAGTGTACAAAATCTTGTATATTAAGTTGAAATGAAAATCTCATTTTATGCCATATACAGGATTTTGTATTTATTGAAATCAAAAATAAAATACTAAGCTAAACATAACCCAAATTTTTTTTATTTATTTTAATTTTCACTATCACTTATAGTATATTAAATCGGTTTATCATGTGGTTATTCGGTCGCAGTTTTTTTTTTTTTTCATATCAAACAACTTTGAAATTGATTTTAATAATGCCACTGAACAAACGTCGACGTTGTTGAATAATAAAACATACGAACAATGAATAAGAGCTATCTGTTGTTTGGTCATATATTATTCCACGTATAAAAAGTAATGAGTCAAAGCCTATCTTCAAGATCACAAGCTATTCTTTATATTAAGAAAATATCCAGTTTTTTTTAATTTACGAAAAACAGTCCATTTTTTTGCTTCTTGTGTTATAGATTTGACAAAAAGTATGAATCGATAACAAAAAGTATTAATTAAATAATAAACGTCGATATTAATGTCACTGTTAACTTTTTTCTTCATCGATTTAAATAATAAGATGATATCAGCGCAAGTATATCTTACGAAATAATCTCCAGTGATATGTAAATATTGTTTTCTAGTAAAAGCCGGATTCTTCGAGTTCCTGTTGTACGTTTGATTCTAACACAGGCCAAATGTTTATTACAAAGGAAAATAAATCAAAACCATTTGAATGAAACGAGCAATTATTCTTAAAATGCAAATGAGTAAAAATTGACTTATCACAATGCGAAATAAGTACTTTTCCCTTATTCATTTCTACATATACGCGCCACCGTATATACATAACATACATAAAATAATCATTTAATTACCATTCATGAAGAAATTAACATTACGAGATCTTTCACTTTTACCAAATGAATCTGATTACATTGCGAAATTTAGATGTGGATTTCATTCAGCTAGGCAAATCAACTTCTTTGTGCTGAGAAAAATTGACCCAATTATTTGAATGTATAAGTCGAAAGAAAAGGGGAGAAAGAAAGAAACGAATGAATGAAGGAAGGAATAAAGACTGAGTATTGATTTGTAATGAAGGAAAGAAAAAGGTAGGATGATCAACAAAGGTAGGATCGGGAGACCTATATCGTCTGCAAGATTATGACGTTGAGAGGAATCGTCTTGATTAGTGCAGTTTGGTACTGTGACCGGTGACAAGTAAAATAAATTCCTTACGAAATTCGACGACTTTTTCTACAGCAGTCGTTGGACGAAAAGCGCGCTAAATGTGTTCGTATAATCAGTCGTAAACGCCAAAAGTGCCGTGTGTCGCTCATTTCAACACTTATGCTACGACGTGACAGATATACAGTGAAAATTAAAATCGCGACTGCAGTGACGTGTAAAGTTTTTTTTTTTCCAAAACTTTTGACATCGATACGATAAATTTTTTCGGTTTGTTATTTTCATCTCGCAAATATACTTCACCGTAAACGCTTCCACACCGTTATTTCAACATTTAATTATTTCCTTGTCGGTTTATTAGAGTTTGATTAAATTTCAGAATGTGAAGTTGCCTTTCGTGTTCCCCGCGTACTTATTCGAACGTACATAATTGTAATTTTCGCGTCATAGTCGACTTTATTTTAGAGTTTATAATGATTCAATTCAAACATTTGTATTAATGTTTTTAATTATGGAATGTTATATGAACGTGTACATTGAGAAAACTTTGTTGCTAAAATAAATACCTGCGTTGTTATTTGAGCAAATTTGTGTCGAAACTACCTGTATATCACAAACAAAATCAATAAAATGCGTAGAAATTTAGCAAACCGCGTAATAAACTTTTCTTCGTAATAAATTTTCTGAAACGTTTATGGATTGATGAAGATACTTGAGTTACTTAATGATGTAAATAAAAATCATATATTTATTATACGACTTTCGTTTGTGTATAAGAAAGGTATGTAAATATTGGGAAACAAAGTTCGATGAGGCATAACAAATAGAGATTGAAATTATGTAATGATAATATAATAATCACGCATGCGCATCGTTGTCATTTAAGAACGTATGTAATTTCACAACCTTTGTTGCTAATCTTACAATTTCAAACATTGCGACTTAAATCGTTTGACTTTTAAAGTAAAAGATTCATCCAAACGCTGATCAAAAATATCAATTTATTTTAGCCCAACTCTAAAAATTGATGATTTTTACTTGAATAGTTAAGAACTAATCAGATACTGCTTAGACGTTAGAACTCGATTAGAATAACAGCCAAAAAGGTAGAAAAATTTAATTGAGAGATCCAAAACAGGACGGTTTTTATATGGACTAATTTGCTATTTTAACAATGCAGTTTTCTCGATGAAGATATATATATTCTCAGTAGTGAATATGTGGCAAAAATATTATTAGAAACTAAAAGATACCAGACGGTGTTAAAAATAATTCATCTTCTTTTTATTTTTGTAACGAAAATGAGAAACATATTCAGTCGATGCAAAATGCCTGGAAAAAGGTAATCAAGACAATTGGAGTAATCTCGATGCTACATTAACCTATATTTTAAACTTGTGTTACATTCTTTGTTTTTACATTTTTACCACGTTGAATCGATTCGCACGTTTTACATTAAATTGTACATAGAGTAGCTCAATGTGTTAATAATTATAATAATAATAATTATAATAATTATTAATAATTATTATTATTATTATTATTATTATTATTATTATTATTATTATTATTATTATTATTATTATTATTATTTGTTTCAATGTAAATTAAAAAGACTCAATATGTATAATGTAACCCAACTATGACATTTGAGTAACAATTTAAGAAAATAAAACGTATTCTACTTTGCATATGGTTAATTAACTGTTATTGTATATTGAAAGTATGCAATAAAGAATAATCTTTTTGTCTGAAATTAATTGTAATTCATTAATTGTAAGTTTATGAAATTAATTTAAATTATACATTTATCTTGAAAGAGAAACGAATGTAGTCACAAATTATGTTTGTTATTTTATGATTATCATTACATTGAATACTTAGAAATCATTTGTATTGTATTTTTTAGTAGTAAAATACGCTGTAATTTTCTTTAACGATACTAATAATTATTTACAAGTTCCGTTAGTTTCGATATGTCTTTGTTCGATAGAAATTGAATGATTCGAATTGATAGGAATTCTGACCTTGTTAATTTATATAGTGAACTTGAATATTTCTCTTCGTTATAGATATTGAATTTATTTTTTATTTTTTAACCATTACTCAGTTAAGTAACACTTGTGTTTAAGTTAATCACACTACGCGATAATTCTTACATTCTGGTAGAAGACGATAACCAGTGCTTATTTTATTTCGATATCACGTAACTGTCTTCGTTTTAATAAGTGATTTCTAAATTAATTTAAAAAAATTCAAATTTTACGAAAGTAGAAAACGAAGAATTATCTGTGCTTAGATTTGATTGCATTGGATAAAGAATATAAAATTCATTTAAAAAATGTTGCCAATATAATTCATTTGTATATTTTGCTATTGTCTGTTCAAGGCAAATAATTTATTTGTTAAATTAAGTAATAAATTATCGTTAAATAAGTTACTTTATTTATATGCAATGTGTGTAATTTTATCAGAGCTGAAACCAGTTATATTTTTAATACGATCGCTGATACTTGAATGGAAATTTTTTTGAAAATAGTTTATATTTATTCATGCTTCGGTATTCACAAAGCATGTTTTTTAATGATTTCAACGTTAAATAATATTGACTGTTTTTTAAATTTTAAGTGAACTTGTTCAATTCTTGATGCTAAATTATCATATTGAAAACTGTGCAACGGTAATAGATACTAACATGGTTTAAATCCTGGGTCAAGAAATTATTGCTGTGTGCAAAATCAAAACATTATGAATGAAAACGTTTTACATAAAAGTCAGACCAGACAACATTGATTTACGAAAATAACATAAAAATTATATTTTGTCGTACGAGGGGATTCTTGGAAAACGTTGTTTTTCCACCCTTGTAACGAAAAGTGCCGTGCATAACATGGAAAATTAATGCGAATCGTACAACTATTTCGTCAGACGTGTTTCTGGAAGTGTGGATTAGTTTGAGTGAGTTCATTTTTTCCGCGCGACTTCGAGAGTCTTAACTATAAAAGGCAGCGGCGATCAGTTCAGTGACACACAATTGTCAAACGTGCGTGGTATCAGCGCCACACGTGTTCGGGATCGCGACTGACGATAATTAGCGATTAGTGCAATTTCGCGCGTTACTGCATGAGTGACCAAGTGCCGGGGGTGCGTGGTGTGAACCGCGAAAAAAATACCGACGACAGGAACAAAACTTATGAAGGGTTCCATCGACACGTGGACAATCATCAAAGTTTCATAACATTTGACAATTCGGAACATCGATCGTCGGCAGTAGTGAATAATCGAGCTTATCAAATACAGAAGGTACTTCTATTGTTTCGGTCAACACTTGTTAGTGCTCAATTTATTTTTCATTTAAATATCAAAATGTAAAATATTTCTTTTGGACTAATTTTACCACATACGTTTTTGGAGTAAATGATTACTCTTAACAGGTTATGTCTTTCACAAACGCAGATATTATCTATTTCAGTTTTGTATTACATCATACAGTTTTAATAGTACTTGTTGCCAGAAACAGGGATACCAAATCTCTAAATCCGAACTCAAGACATTTGTCCTTGCATATCAAGACGTGTGATAAATGTTTTAGATAGGTGTTTTTATTTTAACGTGTTTTATATAGAACTGCTTAAGGACTACATTGAGAAACAGATAGTACAAATTACTATCTGGATGGTAGAATTATCGTTTCGTTAATTACGTTTTATTTAAATAAATAAGTAGAAAAATGAAATATCCAGATAGAAATATCGATGTTTGTGCGATCGATAGTGATGTCCGCACCAGTTTTTACTATTCTATATTTATTATATCTATATGTTCGAAATATTAAGTAAACGCAGATAGTAGAATTTACTGCCTGAGATATTTAAAACAAACACAAAGTCAATTTCTGTGAGTTAAAAATGTACGCACCACAAGAATATGTATTTCTAAAATGTAGACTTGAAAATTATTGAAAAAAAAAAACATAAATATTGAGTTAAAACACAATATTGTATTATTTAGAACCGCACCTGTTTTGGTTTATTTTTAATAAGTTTGAAACAATATTTAAATTATGACAATTAGATATATCTTTTTAAATGTATATTGAATCATAAAAAAACTCAAAAAGATGAACAAAAATGAAACAAAACGAAAGAAAACGAAAAAAATGTTTTTTCAAAGATATCACGAAGATATTAGTGGTATAGGAGTATGTATTATTATAAAGAATTAAAAATAGAATTTATTAGGTAGTTTTAATTCATATTAGAGAATATAATTACATAATTACTCTCAGACGAACGTCAGATTTCAAGCATTGATTAAAGAAAACTTATTGCAACCTATCTCATATAAGTAATTAACGACATTTTTTTTGGCCATTGTATATTAATAACAATGTTGAATATAACTAATATATACTGGTTTTTTAACATTGAGAAGATAAATATGCTCCAATAAAAATATAACTAATTTGAATTAAATTGTCATTCTTTTATATACTATAACCAAACATTTGATTAAGTTCAACCGAATATTATATATTTTGTTGTTGTATTAAATATTATATATTATATATTTGATGTTTTTCACATGAAAATGTCTACACATTGTTTTTCCACAAGAATGCCTATATTGAATATAAAAAAAATGAATCTTATTTTTTATTTAATAAAAAATGAATTAATCAAAATTAATTGCCAAGTAAATTAAAACCCACATACATTTAACGAGTATCACTGTATTTTATTTATCTAAGCCTAGTATAAATCAGCATAATAATTATCCGCGCATCAATCAGCTATTGTAATGACAATGTAATCAAGCTGTGACGATCAATAAGTTATGACAATTGCTGTGATTTTTCCTTATCAAAATTGGTGCAATGATGGCCGATACGAAACCGTAATTTATACCCCGATTGCAACGAACTGTAATGCGAATATTAATGGGATACGCATATTGATTTGCCGTGAAAAACGTAATGCTGTTGAATTAGTGATAGCGTTTAACAATTAATCGATCAAACAATTCATCAAATTCCATCCGCGATCATTATTTGTATCATTAGAGATTGATGCGCGAGCGTCAATTGAAATCGTATATTCTTCGAAAAACACGACCGTAAAGTTTTCCGCATAATTGCATGATTGACTTTAATTTTGATATTCCGTGAATTGGAATTATATAATTTTTCACCAGGCGGAATGCATTTGTCATTGGCTTGTTTGGTACAAACAAATAAAATATCGGAAAAAATGCTAATTGTGAAAATGATCTTGTTTCATACGCGTTGATTTCTCGAAAAGGAAAGGATGTTTGAGCTTGTCTGAAATAATGTGATTCGACAAGGTCTGGCTGCAAATGTCCAAGCTTATGAAAAGTTGGCAGTTTGTTCGCAAGCGAAA
This sequence comes from Aradophagus sp. ZL-2020, assembly GCA_022817685.1. Taxonomy (NCBI): domain Eukaryota; kingdom Metazoa; phylum Arthropoda; class Insecta; order Hymenoptera; family Scelionidae; genus Aradophagus; species Aradophagus sp. ZL-2020. The sequence continues at coordinate 24,589 of JABFOV010001362.1, forward strand.
CGATAATTGGCAAGAGCAAAGAAACATGAGCTTTAAGAATGTTTGGGTCTGTTCCTCAAAAGAGAGAGTTTTGCCCCTTTAATGTACATCTATTCAGTGAACTTTCATTTCGTTCGTTAAAATGATACTGGGCTAAGTTTTATGCCCATGGTCAATGACCTCTCGAGTAAACGCTTGAAATTTTGAGAACATGACGATGGAGTATTAAGAAAAAAAAGATTATGAGTTTTCATTCATTTCAATTAGTCTTTTAGTTGTCAGATAAACATGTTTTTTTAATCGGTATTTTTTATGTAACAATGTTCAACGTTGTATACGTCAAAAGACTAATTGATCGAGGGTCATTGAAGTTAAAAATTAAACTTTGATTACTGAAATTTTGAAAAATTTGGTACAAAATTTTATGTTATGTTTTTTAGGAAACGCATTGAGAAAAAAAGTGTTTTAACATTTATATAAATGAAAGTGTCAAGTGAAGTATTAATTTTTAATTATTGTAGTACTTTCTGCAAAGTTTGCATACAGAAATTCGGAAGGTCGATCAGAGATCTGATAACAAGAGACATTACATAAGTTTCGCCGTTTAAATTTTGTTATGAGAAATCATTAGCTGATTGCATAAGCTAGAAAGGAGTAGTGTAGATTAGTAAATTTTATTACCGTCTTCCGTGTGTTATTAAATATTAATCTTGCGTTATATCTGTTTGGAACAGTTTGTGTAAACATTGCCTTTCCGCCAATATAATACTTGTCGTTCTGATTATCTCTGTTCAATGAATACTTATATTACAAAAAAATATTATTAAAAATTGCCGTGTTTTCATATTTATAAAAGTTTTTTTTTTTTTTTTTTTTTTTTTTTTTTTTATGTATTTATTATTTTTTTTTTATATTTTTTTTTAACAAACAAACCATACAATTTGGAAATATTGTGTGTAATTTTTGTGAAATACAATAAAATATTCAATAATTAACGCACTAATAAAAATAAACAAAACTGTCTTTAAAATTAAAATTTTTAATTACATACATAACTAATTTGAATATACAATTAAAAAAAAGAAAACAATTATTAATAATCTAAAGCATTATTGGCCGGATTTTACCTTCTTTAGATTTTTACCTCCAATTTTTTAAACAGTTTCTACATATGCATGTATATATACATACATTATTTATACTTCCCTATACTAGGCATTGATAGCATACATTCTATTTATAAAATACATATCCATTTTATTTAAATACATCACTTTTAGAATCAGCTTTGTCATTTAAAACATAACAAACCAAGTGTCAACACAAAATACTGACTTTACAATAATAAATTACATG
>JABFOV010001363.1:0-25900 GCA_022817685.1 Aradophagus sp. ZL-2020
ATATTGTTGTGAATGTACTACAAATATTTCAAAAAACTGAAACAAAAAAGTCAACTATAACTGCTGTAAAAGTGCTTTGACAATTGATATTGACAATTTTTAGACTATTGGAACAATTCAATTATGTGTTATCACATTTGTCGTAACACAATAAAATTATGATGAAGTAAATCTTTTAAATGACCAGACTGGTTTGCAAATCTTCAATAATTCGGAACAGCATTTTCTGTATATACTAATATAAATATATTATTTACATGGAGAAGAATTAGAAGCAAATTTCCTGCAACATTTTTCAAGCAATCTGTAGAAGAAAAAGAAACAGAATGTTGATTTTATTTTTGGAAGGATTGATTTTAATTTATAACCATCAATCCAGTATGTGAAACTATCGTTTATAAAACTGCAAATCTTTGCGTAAGTTTTAAGACCCAATAAAAACTTCTGTTTAAAAGCCGCAATAAAAAATGTATAAGAAATGAATAATGTATAAGAAATATTTACTACCAATTTTTCTCCATGTTTGACTATAATCAAAGTATTTCTATGTACAGTGGTTAAGCGTGTAAAATATTTCGAACCATTAATCTAAAAATCTTTTCCACATAAAAAAAAGAAGAAAAAAAACTATTGACTGAAGTGCATCCATAATTTTGACTCAGATGTTCAATACCATTCGTCCTTATGCATAGGAACATTTTTAATGCTTCTATTATACATAGTTAAAATTACTATTGCTAATGTAACGGAGTTATCGCGATTGTGCAGTGCAACTTTTATACCGATTATCCTTATGTAATTTTATAATTAAAAGGAGACCCCACCCTGGTGCTAATTTTTTTTTTGCATTTTCGCAATCTAGAATGTTGTAGTACAATGATTTTTTAATATACACCTTTGTTTCATAGATACATCGACAAGTATAGGGTCGTCTCTAAGCAGGTAGGAAGGCCGTTTCGCCAAATTAAGAAAAGGAAATTGTTTCATTATTCTAGTCTGTTATATTGCAGTTGAATATTTTATGTAGGTATTTCATTAAAACTTCAAAAGATGTAAAAAAAAACTTGAAACTTTGAAAATCGTTAACTTTCTTAAACTCCAGGGTGCGGTCCCCTCTTAAGAAATTTTTAACTTTAGAGCTGTCAAAAAAAAAGTGAAAAGTGAAAGTTGCTCAATGGAAATAATAAAATGTTACATGTATTTAAAGTAAAAGGAGACATTATGCAAAAAAGAAAAAGAAAAAAATTATATTTAACTTAATTATTGTGTTATTAAAAGTAACGCGATTGCTCTTATCGTTACATATAGTTGCAATGCACAAATAGCGATTCCCCTTAATACTGTTAGTAGATGTTGTGTTCAATCCCAAGCTTCTCCTACAAATCTTAACTTTTTATACATTGTTTATCCTCGTATTAAAAGTATTTGCGAAGTTTGATACGCAAACTAAATTTTATCAGAATTTCATAAAAACATAATCTAGAATGTTCAATACAATGAAATAGTAAAGTGCACATCAGACTTCTTACGTTAATCATGAATATGTAACTATGATCAACTGTTAATAATTGCATTCAAACATGCATTGCAATTTTTATGGTACGTTAATTGATCCATTTGCTAGTTATTGCAAATAACTGTACAATTATCCTGTTATATTAATTAATCTTGCAAAGTAAATTGAACGATAAACTTAATACTAAATAATTTATCCAATTATCATAAGCTATAGACATAATTAAACTTGTCACTCATCTCCTAAGTAACAAATACATACACGGTCAACAAATTAGTTAAAATATTGAACTGTTCAAAATAATCTTAGCTTAAGACAATGAAGCAGGACAAAATCACAAACTGTACAAAATAATACTAGAATGAACTAGTATTATTACTTGAATTTGATTCTTAAGTATTTATTATAAATATTTAACACATTATCTATTGTTTAAATGTTTAAAATCGTCGCAATCCAATTTATATTTTATAGCATTATTAATTATTTTTCTATTAATTCACGTACAGTCTTGTCATGGAATGGTATTACAGCGTACTGTATTGCAGTTATAATTGTTAAAAAGCAACTATTGTGACACACCTTGTTTCCATTCTTTCTTTCTTTACACAAAAAAATTCATTCCTACAACACTGTACAAAAGAAATTTGTACAGTACCTATACTCAATATTGACAAGCTATGAAAAGGACAACATATTTTATTATCTTTTTTAAGTACACGTCCCTTCCTAAGCTTTAAAATTATTCAAGAAAATAAAACTTTTTAATTTACTTCAATAAGTGTAGAAAATAAAACTACATTCGACATAAAATTTATGAGATTCATCATAATTTTTTTCTGTTTGAAAACCGCGGATTACTTGTGACACGGCAAACGTTTGATTCAATATACTTTAATTGCACTTATTTTTTGAAGTACTCTTTTGATTTAAGTTATTCATAAGATTCATCGAACCAAGTCATTTGAATACTCATTGAATATTATCGTACACATTCATTCAATATTGTTTGGGTAAAAAAAGTTGTCTTGACATCTATATATTTTACAGTAAAAAATATATTTATTTTAGTTTTATCTACTCAATGATTATGCCATAAACAAATAAATAATTTAATAAAAAGTTGAACATATTGTAAACATTATTTTATCAAATGTAAGAATTTTAAATTTTTCTACGACAATACAAATCATAATACGCAATTTTAAAAATACAAAGTTGCATTCAATCAAAATATCAATTTGATACTTTTGATGAAAAACAACATTAATTTTTATCATAAAATCTAGTATATATACAATTTTGTTATAAAATACGTATCACATTTAGGTTCTCATTAAAAAAAAAGTTTTTCATAAAAAATCTAATAATTACATTCAAATAAATAAAACGAAAACAGTAAAAGTACGAAAAAACATAACCATTGAGGAATTACAATTAAAGATGCATTTGCATGAAAAATGGACTCACCGGTCGCGTCACAAGTAGCCGTTGAAAGTGATGGATGAAAAGCCATTCTGTAGATCAATTACGAATAAGAAAAAGCTCATTCGTAAGCGTTACGTATTTTCATTAAAGACTAAAAGCTTTTGAAACTCTAGTCTTTTAATTGATGACGTGACTGTTTCTGCGTCTCAGAAAGGCGCGACTGTTGACCGGATAAAGCCTAGTGAGAAGAATGAGCGAGCTGCCGAGAGCGAGCTTGACCGGAGCTTGCTCACCCCCAGGCAGTTTGATGAATACAGTCACCACCGCAGCGACTTCATCATTAGTCGGCTCAACCGCGACCGGCCTGACGTCCGAGTGAAAACTGGCCGGCTTGTTTCTCGTCGGCCGGTCTTTTTTCATCGCGGCGTACGGGCTACAGCCAAACGGCTCGCTATCATATAATATCGTCGTGGTGGCGAACGGCCGCTTGGCCATACTTCGCATGTGAATTACGTGACGCCGCCTAGCGCGTCTTACATCTGCTGCCTGTTTCGTTTTCCAAGCGACGACGCAGGCCGCAAGGAATAAGAAAAAGCAAGAGAAGAAAACGGAGAAGAAGACGAAGAGGTCGATATGCAGTTGATCTTGCCTGAAGAAGATCATCCCGTAAGCGGCGCGGCCATTTTCCGGATTTGGTGGGTCGATGGCACGCAGTGCGATGTGAAACTTAGTCAGACCGAGCTCGTGCTTATCTTGTGGCAACGTTAGAACTAAACGATTTGTTAGATTACGAACCACGAGGAAGGTGTTTCGGTGATCGATCGTTACATAGGTCGCCAAACCAGATGCGTGGCGTTCGACGACAAAGTAGTATGAACCAGTGTAAAGATCAGGCTCAATCAAAGTTCGGTTCGGACGAAACTCCACAATGCGAGTTTTTGTCTTGGTCATGTCGTCGTTTAACGTTTCCTGGTAGTCTTTTCGCCACTTAAAACGATAATCTAACTCGACCTGAATAAATAAATTAGAATGTTAGCGTACAATAAATGTATGATACTTTAAGGATATACATTTTTAAGAATAACTAAAAGATTACTTACATCTTGATAACCAGTTGTGGAATTTAAATTAACTACGAATGAATCATCTCTAGGACTTAAAAAAAGGTCTAATGCACCTTGAGTAACATCAACCATTACTCTGATATCAACGTTCATAAATCGTGGCTGTACCATGTAGAAAACAGTTTGTCCTGGATTTAATGGTCTGGGCTCTGATTTACATTCATCTGAAATTTTCAGAGTATTGTATTATAAAAAAAACGATGTTACTTATTCAGCTATTTCACAAACAATTGCTTAATTACAGTATCATTTTAGATTTACATTTATAATTTACAAGTATTTAATATACCAACCTATTAACTTTGAGTCAAAACACATCTTATTATCAACTGTAACTGTTTTATAACATTGATGACCCATTATTGGTTGTCCAGCATAATTTTCCCTACATTTGCTGCACTGGACCATCCAGCAAGGGATGCCGTCCATGTTTATGCCTTTAGACGATCCATTCATACATGATGGATCATTTTCTGTATTATTAGCGCAGTTGCAATTCTCTCCTGTCACTGGATTACACGTTGACCCATGACCATGGCATTCACATCTTGAAATATTAATAGAATATAAATGATTCGTTTTTTTTCTTTTTATTGACATTCTAATAAAAATCATGACATATTTTGGAATAAGTTATATTCGATATTTACGGTCTACAAACAGCTCTTAAGTCCTCAGTGCCTCTGAAGTAGCCATCATCACATTCGCCACATCTATCCCCTCTTGTATTGTTACCACAATTGATACATTTGGCTTTAGAAATGGGGCCTTCCACAAGTTGCTTGTTTAAAAGTTCTACTATCATTTTCTCCACAGAATCTGGCTCCTAATAATTACAAGGAAAAATTAAAATAATACAAAATAATGTAAGCAGTAATCATTAAAGATGTACTAAGATACCATAAGGACTCATATTTTATCAAAATTATTCATAAAATTAATTAGATTGATTAGTCAATTTTTTAAAAAATTATATAAAACACACGAAATATACTAACTGTAACTGTCATGCTTTCGTTAATACAAAAATGAGTGTGTCCATTGCAATATTCAAGGCATGGTATACATTTTCCGTTGTTGACAGGATTTCCCACAAATAATGGTAAGCATTTATCACATTGAGGTCCCTTTGTGTTATTATGACATTTTAAACATTCATCTAATTTGTCTGGCCCAGCGCAATTGCTATGACCGTTGCATTGGCACTGAATGGAGCAATTCTTTCCAACATAACCGAAATCACAATTACAAACATTAGGCTTAACACAAGTTCCTCTTACACAACCACCATCGCACATAGGAACACATATTGCTCTAGAAAAAAAGGAGAGATTATTTTTATTTTATTGTTACAAATATTATAATGCATTCTTCAATTTTAATTTTCCTTCTTTTTTTTTTTTTTTTTTCAACCGAAATACTTACTTTCCGTACTCATTTATTTTTTGAGACCTGAAGAAATGCAATTTATATAATATATATACACTTTTTTTTCTTTAAAATTAAAGTTGTTATTTAAAGGTACTTACGTGTCTTCCTTATAACCGTCACCACAAACGCATTGAAAGCCTTCTTCTAGATCAAAACATTTTTCACTTTCTGGCGAACAGGTATGGTGTCCATTCAAACATTCATTTTCTGGTGGACATCGCACATAATGCCAGGTAAAATTGCTTGGTTGTAATGGTTCTAAAATAATTAAGTAAAAAAATATTGTTATTCAGCTTACATCAAGCGATATGCATATTACTAAAATGATAAAATATTTGAAGATTCAAGTTTTTATGAATACAGACTAGTATAATTTTGATGCTTTGATTTAACAACTTATAATATTTATTAGTATTTAATTTATTCAGACTTACTGAATTCTTGCGAATGTTGCGCTTGATAAAGCTTCTCACACGTTCCACCGGCTGGATGATCTTTTGGTGACTTAAGTGCTCCTTCAGTGCAAATACCTTGCCCTGTGATGTTTCCTAAATTAGAATTTAAAGAACACCATCCACAGTGCGAATGTTTTAAACAAGAGCTGCATTGTTTGAAAGTTGAGCATGGCTCCGGACAGTGTTCATAATCTGTATTTCTCAACACCAAACCACAACTTCCACCGGCGCAGTACAATGGTTGATACGTTGGGGAAATGCACTGAAATGAAATGTTTTGAAATGTAAATATGTAACTATAGCCAACACAATTTGTCATTAATCATTATAACAATTAAGTTCTTACTTCATTCAGACGATTTGACCATCTGCATTCCTGCCAACCACCATCAGCACCAGAAGCTCGTAGACAGTTACTACATGTTTTGTGTTCAGAACAACGTTTCTCACAGTGATTCGTTTCTAGTTTCACATTTAGTCGTTGAAAAATGTCTTCCGAAACGCAGCTCCAGTCGTAAACTGGATATTCCAATACATTTATGATGAATTCAGCTGAAAGAAAGAGGCGGTTTTAATGTGTACCCTTTGTTTCAATATTATAGTAATTATGTTATATTATGGAGTTATTAAATTATAGATGAAACTAACAGGATTTTAAAGCTTGTTTTGTCCAGACACAACCGTCCATTCTTTGGCACTTTTCGCAATCACTTGCCGAACATCGTCTTTCGGCACACATGTTAACATTCAAAACAGATGTTTGAGTTAAGTTGCATTTAATTGTATCATCGCAGGTTGAATCCATAGGGATGCATTTCCCATAGGGACAATTGGCACACCATTTACAAGCTGGTTTGTAATCTTTGAAATAAGGCCATTCCGCGAGACACTCTGTACATGTTTGATAATTTTGACATTTTCTTGCTGATATCCACTGATTGTTACATGTTATTCCATTTGACAATTGCACCTTTATATTAACTTTACACCTAGAATACATTAACGTTAATTAATTACATATGATTTGAAAATTATTATTGTCATCAATTTCATTTAAGAGTATATAAAATATAATTAACTGCACTTATGAATAGAAATAATTAAATTATTTCTATAATTTGTATGAAATTGACACTTTATTAAAATATTAATTAATTATATTACAAAGTATAAATATAAAAATTCTTTAATTACTTGTAATCATTTCCCATAATATCATTGGAAAAGCAGTAAGTAGCGTTATCACCCTCAAAAGTAGTGACTGAACAAAACGAACAGCCGTAATATTTTCTACAAATAACTTTCTCCGACCACAAATTGCAGAGATCCTTGGGTATGTTTATCAAAGTAACATAACTTTTTGTTCCTCCATCAAAGCCTCCGACAATATAAATTGAATTATCATCAGTGTCGGCGTGAGTCATAGCATGTGCATAAGAAGACGGTGGTGGTGTGCCTATTATTTCAATATCTTTTGTAATTAGACTGATCCAAACATTGCACGAATATTTATATGCGATAAGGGAATCATTAGTGGTATGTGGATATTGTCTTCCTCCGAAAACTATCATGTACTCGTCAGTAGTTATGGCGGAGTGCAGAAATCGCGCATGAGGCTGAAAAATAAATGTGTGATGTAATATTTAGATTTAAAATTTCGTTTCACTAATTGCAGTAATTGTATAAAAATAAATCTAAAAAAACTCACCAAAGAATTACCAACATCTCCAAATGGCGATAAAATAGACCACCGTCGTGTCAGATAACTCAAAGCATACAATTTGTTAGATACAAAAGTTCGATTGACTGAATACATGTAGCCTCCAAACACATAAAAACTCTGGGATTTATTGTGGTAAACAGTAGAGTGGCCATAAATCATTAAAGGGCCGTTTCCACTAGTATGAATGATGTCCCATGTTTCAGTCTTTGTATCGAATTCCCAGACATCATCCATGTAACCATTATTAGGACTGAATCCACCAATCAAAATCAGACTTTCGAAATCTCGTCGCCAAGTTAATGTGTGACCAGCCAAAGAAGGAGGACTATGCAATGAAACAATCTTCGTCCAGCGTTGATCTTGTATACTGAATTTCCAAAAATCGTTGAGCGTATTATTTGATGATGCTTTGACGTTTTCATCCTTCGTTGAAATTCCACCATAAACGTAAATTTGCTGCTTGCTATAAAGTATTTCAGCGGCATGAAAATATCTTCCTTGAGGCATAGATGCTTCTGAAGTGGATTCCACTGTAACTGGCATCCATGTGTTATTTTTCGTGTCAAAAAGTCTGATATCATTAAGTGGACCATGACTTAAAGAATAACCACCAAACATCCAAAGGCTTCCTCTTCGGTCAGCGACTAAACTGTGTCCAAACCTTGGAAGAGTTTTTCGTAAATGTTCCAACTGATCGGAGAGGTATTCGGAATTAAAAAGTTCCGTGAAAACAAGCTGCTTATTCTGTGAAATGAATATTTTAATTTTGTAAAATGACTTAATAGTAAGGCAAGAAAAATTGCAAAAAGCCAGTAGTAGTAATCATAAATAATCAGTTTTTTGTATTTAAATACAATATAAATGTCTCATTCTTATTAAATTTGATTAAAGTTGACATTTACCTTGTTAATCTTGATTGAACAATCTTTTCCTCCATATCCTTGTATACACACACAATGACCGTATTCCTTGTCACAAGTTCCTCTTTTTTCAGAAGCAGAACAATTTTTTGGACAAATTTCAATGTCACAGTTGATTCCTATGAAGCCCTGTTTGCAAAAACAATTTCCATTTCTACATTCCCGATTTGCTGGACAACTTTTACACGTCATAACTACATAACTCGCATTGAAGCCCTCATTATTATCTAGGCGTTTGTAATGCACAGTCAAAAATCCTGATTTAGCTTCAATAGTTATAGGATAATCAGTACTTTCTGTACAATATACACCTAATGTTTGACTCTGGTGACCGTTAGTTGAGGAAACAAAGTCTGGAAGACCGTCGTATACGTATACGTTGTTCTTTTGACAATTAACATTGATGTCTTTATGAATAGTAAACTGAATAACACTTTGAGTATTGTGATTTGTCATATTAAGCGAAAGTCCAGATTGTGAACTAATGATCCAAAGACATTCTCTTGTTGTTACTGAGTTATTAAGATGATTTTCCCAAGGAGCTATTTGAGAAAAATGACTACCTAATCCTTGTTTTCTAATTTCTTCTCCTTGTAATATACTTCGCGACATGCAACCATAATAACACATTCCACCATTCTTAGGATCTCCATAGTAACCTTTCTTACAATATTGACATCTGTTGAAAAAACGCCCATTAAATAAATAAAATAAATTTGCGTTTTACTAATGAACATTTTAACAGAACTAAAAAATAGTTAATTATTTAAATATAATATATAAAATATATTATAGTTTTGGTATGAATATCTATTTTTTGATATTAGACGTTATTCTGATATTTTAAAATCAACAAATAATATTAAAAAGTGTACCTGTCGCCTTCTGTATTATCCTCACAGAAACAGATACCTGTTTCTCTGTCACAAGTTCTGTCTACATTTCCATGACCGTTACAATTACATTTTTTACATCCTTTGATAGACGTAGCATTTCCGTAACTACCTGCTTTGCATTCTTGACAGAATTCTCCTTCTGTCCAGTCCTGACATTCATCACAGTGTCCAGGACCACGCGTACAAGTTGCATGATTGTAGCAGCCGCAATTGGTTCCACAATTAGAGCCCGTCCAACCCAAATTGCATATGCATTTGTAATCTGGTGCTTCACTGCAATATCCATTAATGCATTCTTCGTAACATGTTTTTGTGCAGTTTTCTTTACCATCACCGTCGAAGCCACGTTTGCATTGACAACTATAACTGCCATGAGTATTGGTACAATCCTTAAAAAAAACAGTCATGCTTTTAATATTCATACATATCATTCAAACAAGATAAGTGATATAAAAATATTTTACCGCATTTGGATGACAATCGTGTAATCCGAGATCACATTCATCGACATCTGGACACTGAGCATAAGCCCAGCCAGATTCATCACTAATCAGGGTTGTGTTTAAATATTCATTAATCACCAAACTGCAGTTTACATGAGGTTCATTGAAATCACCTTGAACGCAAGCTCCTTGTATGGGATTTTCTAAGTTGTAACACCATCCACAACTCAAGGAGTGTAAACAGCTGGAACAGTTTATGTGTCTTCCACAACTTTTGCATTGATCATTGCCAGTTAAAGTGGAACTAGATCTTGACGTCACTCCCATTAACCCAGCTAAAATTATTTTCATTTTGACGAATATTTTTTAACAAAATAAATATTTAAATAATGTACGGTAGTTGTATTAATTATCATCAGTGTCATTATCATTGAAATAATAAAGTAAAAAAGAAAATAGATTTTCAATTTAAATTAATTTAAATTCGAATTTAACCGAATTAGCTACAACTACCTTAATTGAAACCATTTGAATAACGAATGAATTTACCTTGATCAGTCCACTCTCTGCACAATCCAAATTGATACTCAGAAGTATAAACTGAAAAAGAAAAACATTCCTGTGTGGCCTCACACCAAACACACCTTCCAGGTTCGTCCAAGCATTGTGTACAATTTGAACGTTGTCTGCATGGAATGGGGCATTGCTTTAAACTAGTAACTGCATTCGGAAGTCTATTGATTCTTGCGCATCTTGCATCTTCAGTCCACCATTCACAGAGACCACTACTTACGCAAGACTCGCAAGAAATGTAGTTTGTACAGTTAACGCAAATTGATGGTGTGATTGTAAGATAATGCCACTCATAAATGGCATTCTGATTTTCATCCCACTCGACTGCAGCTATGCAGCTCTCTGTTTCATTTATAGAACGAGAAACGCACGTGTTTGTTAGGTCACACCAACCGCAAGCAGAATCAGTTAAACAATGAAGACAATTTCTGTACAGCTCACAGGAACCATTTTGGTAAGGCTCAAGGTACTCGAAGGTGAAAACTTTTTGACTTTCGCCGTTTCGGTTGTGAGTAATTTCCATTTTGCTGGCATAAGCGTAGCTTGCAGTTACCATTCTCTTTGATTCAAAATCTAATAAATAACGCCCAGGTAATAATCGCATTTCTTCACCATCGGGCCATTGCGTTAAAACACATTGAGACTTTTCAGCTGTTAGATTGGCCACCAATTCCTTAAACAGAATAATTTATTCAGTTTTTTTCTTAAAATTATAATATGACTAATGTACTTAACTTTATATGACACGTAAAATATTTGTAATATATAATTCGTAAGAATTATATTATGTTGCAATAAAAATAAAAGCTCACCAATTCCTGCTCTTCACGAGAAACATGCAACGTTGCACTGTTATAACTGACGCAAATCTTCATGTGCTCTTGAGAACTATCCCAAAAATTTTGAGGGGGTCTCAAAAAGCCAATCAATCTAGCAATCATCTCCCCTCCCAGAGCAGATTCTGTTTTTGCGCCCTGCATAGAAGGTACATTAAAATCCACAGTGGTAGCATTTACAATGGTTACAGAATCTGGCTGAGTGAAATTCACTGGCGGCTTGTACTTGAGGAAAGTTAAACCAGGTCTTTTGTCCATTTCACGACACTCCTCGGCTTTGACGATTTCAGTTCCTTTTGACCCCCACCAGCCTGGTATTTGCGAAGGGGTATCATCGCGCAGGCCACAAACACCGTAATTGTCATCCTTGTGATGGCAACGGGCGTTTTGGACGCACCAGGTGCACGTCCCTAAGTTAAGCTTATTTGAAACAGAATTCTGACCTTGTGCGTTGGTACCCCAACCACCACCGGGTTGGCCGTGGATCAAACAAGAATGACAATCTCCAAGAGCAGGACACACGCCAGGGCAACGAGTTGTTTGAAGGTTTGTTGTACAATTACTACCAACTGTCCTTCCATAACAAACCTGCAATCGCAGCATGTAATATTGTTAAAACGACAATTAAAATTATAAATACAAGAACATATATGAGATTAATTTCCCGTCAATTTGTAATAAATATAATAATTCTTACTTCTCCGGCTGAACACCACCCACATTCAGGATTGGCTGCACATTCCATGAGACTTTTATGCCTGGAACATAATTGTTCAGGTTCCACACTATCTTCGTCTCCAGGAGCAAGCATTGGTGGCAATGTGTAAGCAAGTAAATCTGCATTCACGTTTCCGTGATAGCCACCAACAAGTAACAAAGTGTTACCATTTCTAACATCTGCTGCATGTGCAAATACACCTTGTTGCTTTGGATATCTTGATCCTGTGTAATAATAATTGCTTAAATTATATTTTATGAAAAATAAAAAATCATCAATAAAGATTATGTCAAATTATAATATCATTGACGTACCTTCATTATTTAAACCTAATACATCATGACTAACCCAGGTGTGGCACCCTAAATGGTATAAATACATTTGATTGTCGTAACAAATTTCATCCTTGTTGTGACGATGTGAATATCCTCCAAAAACCACTAAGTAATTTCCTGAAATTTATTATTGTTGATTACTTTTTTAAGTTTGAGGTACTTTATATTATCGTTTGTTTTCAAAGAAGCAAATGAATAAATTATAGTTTATGTCAGTGTACCGATAATATTGCATGTATGAAATGCTCGTTCCCTTGGCACATATGTGTCTCTTAAATGAGCCTGTGGATAATGCAATTCAGACCAAACTTTCCTATCCAATTGAAACACAAACATTCGGTCAGACAGTTTGCTAAAACGCGCAACACTCGCTACGACACCACCATAGACGAGTAACGAATTCGTGGCTTTGTGATATACCGTTGAATGTGCCACTACACGTACGTCCAATTCTTTGCCTCCGCGTGGACGCACTTCGTACCATCTTTCGGTACTTGCTGTTGAGTCAGCTAAAAAGTTCCATTTTTAATGTATTTATTCTATTATTTTTATTTGTATATACTTTTTTATTAAAAATTTATTGAGAATAGATATAGTACTTACAAAGATTTAACTTTATCTTATAAAGACTTGATGAAAACTCTCCATCTACAGTACTGCCACCAAATATATAAATATAATCATTTGCCAAAGTGAGAGTATGACGAGTTAATCTCGGTGGATAAAATGGTGAGTTTTTTGCTCGCAGGGTCCATATTTTTGTGTAAACGTTGTAGTGCCAAAGTTCGTTGGAAAGTGATCCATCTTTTATTTTACCACCGTATATAACAAAACCTCCTACAATTTATAATTTACAAATTATTAATATAAAAATTATATTCAATTTAGTAACTATATAATTTGTTATTTGAAATCTTATAAAATGTTCACCTTCGTATTTACAAGCAGCATGACCATATCTTGGACTAGGTCTTGGAACTTCCGTCAAATTTTCGTCTCGATATTCTGGCGCTTCAGTCGTAGAAATCCCTTCATCTTCTAATAAAAATGAATCTTCCAACATTTGTTTCCAGTCCAATCGTTTCTTGGAGTGCTCAAAATAATTCTTATTATATTTTTCTTCGTTACTTCTTTCATATCTAAAAAATTAACAGTATTAATGTAATAAAACTGACTGTTGATAATCCCTAACTAGCTGTTACTTCAAAGCATCTTTATGATAATAAGTAGGTTATAAATGCAAAATACCTGCTTTTGCGAATTCTAGCTGTATGTTTGCGTCGATTTTCTCCTGAGCTAGCTCTCTTTCTTGCTGAATTTGAATCTCTCTCGTCATGTCTTTGTCGATCCCTATGACTAATCGACTCATGATGATTGTTATCAGAAGGATTTTTATCTTGAAGATTAAAAGAATTAGTACTCTTTATGTTTGACAATACTTTATATATGAAAGAAGTTGGTTGAAGACCATAACGTTCTTCGCCACTTGGTCCAAAGTGACCAAGAATACTTGTGATAGAAGAAAAATTAAAATATTCCATAGCCAATATGTCTGAAAAGAAAATTTGATTTCAATGTTTGTCAAAGAAATTTTATATTTTATCAAACTGTTAAATAGAATTTATTACATCATAATAATAAACATATTGTTATAAATATAGAAACCATTTGAGAAAAGGTGGCAAAATTTTTTTTTGTTCACTTCTATATAACTTGAACCTATTTATGTTAAGTATATTTTAATTTCTATTTTATGTTAAGAAATCAAAGTTGAATAATTAAATAGCTAGATTAGTTGCAAAGAGAATTTGCTATCTTTACTTTGACTTTAAAATATAATTTAAATTGTAAATTCGAATTTCGGCTTTGAATTTTGAAATAAATTTAACTTTAAAAGTGAGATTTGCAAAAAATACTTTACCTAATATTCTGCCATGTTCATCCTCCCAATGACTGGTATTAAAACGATAGATTTCTAAATTGTCAAGGACACGATTAAGATCATACCCTCCAAAAACATACAGAGCATCAACTTCCTTAACATACACTGCTGTGTGAGCTGCTCGGGAAGTCATTCCACCTTCTGAATGAGAAAGCCAGTGCCATCTAAGAAATACAGTGATTGCCAGTTAGAGCTTAATTAATGATTTTAAAAATTACTATAATTATGATTTTTAACACTTGTTATTTTCTAGTGAATTACACAAGCAAATAAATACGATGAAAGACAAAAAAACTGACATTTGTTTAATAACAATAATTAATTGAAAATATCAGACCTATTCCCTTCCGGGTGTATTTTATGTAAGGAACATGATTGTCCAGAATATCCACTGTAGCAGTCGCACCGTTTCAAACCACAAGTGCCTCCCATACTACAATTATTTGGGCATAGTGACCTCGAACAGTCCCTGCCACCCCAACCATCTTCACAAATACACGTGTAGTTTATACATTTTCCATGATCAGTGCAATTATTTGGACAATCTGTGACGGAAAATTCTGCGTGAAATCCATCCAAAACGTAATTTGTGTCGCTGTAGAGCAATATCAACATCTGGAATTTGGAAATAGTTGATTATTATTCAATCAAACTTGTGAATGACAAATTTTTTGCTAATTTGGTTATTGATCACGTGCAAACGATAAGAGTTTATGAAATCGAAAAATAAGTCGTTGTGAATATGTAACAGTTCAATTACTTTTTTCTTCACTTTATGTACTTACATAACCAGAAGTTGATGTAACTTGTTGAGGTTCAGTTTTTCCACTAAAACTACCCAACAATGGAGATCGAAAAGAGTCTCCATTATAGACAAATACGTAATCATAACTACATTCTGTGCCCATTGTCCGAAAACTTAGAGTTATAAACTGTTGACTATTGTTGGCTGGAAAAAAGAAATCAACACATCATGCTAAGTTTGCGCATTTACAGAAATAGCGTTAGTGACTGTTGCAATGAATAAATGTTTTGATTATATATTCTTTTATACAATGTACTTTTAATGTATAATTTTTAGTGAAAAATAAGCAACGGTCGCTTCTTTTTATTACGAATGAAGTTCTAAGTGAAATTAATGTAAAATATAAAGTATATTGGAGCTAAGAACACAATTTTAAAATACCTCTTGTTTTTTAAATTTTTTAATGATGACGATGAACAAATTTGAGTTTTTGAATTTCGTTATTTTATATATAATAAAGAGCATAATAAAGCAAGATTACATTTATTAAATAAGACAGATTAAAAAATTATTGAAAACAAAATTATGTACAATTATATACATTCATGAAACAAAAATTAATAAATAATAAAAACGAATGACATTTTTGTGTCTAATAAAAGCTTGAAGAATTGATACAAGAAACATTCAAATTAAGAGACTGATAAGCACAATCAACAAAGCATGATAATCATTCAGCTGGAAAAATTTTTAATTAAATATTGCAACAAATTACAATGTGAATTTTTACTCAAATGACAATCAACTCATTTAATATATTAACATATTAATCTATGTGAATTAAAATTAAATTTAAATTATGTAAATACCTTTAATAAGCCATTCACAGTGCGAATCTTGAGTGTAATTTGATCCTAAAGGGCCATCGCTGATTACTCCCCAGGACTCGGTAAATGTTTTTCTCGTTTTGTCGCAAGGAACTTGTTTTGAAGATACCTGGGGAGTCAAGTAAATGCTCCGCATCAGGCAGCTCCACGTGACAAACCATACTGCAGTGGTTGTTGCCAAACCCATTACAGTATGAACATTAGAGTACGTTTAAACGACTCTAAATTCATTTTTCTTTGATATTGCTTATAAACGATCATTTGCCTCTCTGCAAAAAATCACTTTAGTTTTAATTTCAACAAATAATTGATAAGACTTGAAGAATAGAAAAAAAAATTAACTAATCTATCATCAACAAAGGAGGTTTCTTATAGCAAAAATCAATTACTAAAATTGCAAGTGTTGCTAAAAAATACAATTTGCGAATTTTTCAATCCAAAAATACTTCTAGAATTTTTTTTATATTTACTGTTACAGTAATATCCAATCAATTGAATAAAACAAAATCTCATTGAACACTAAAATTTCTTTCAAAAACTCAATATTTAAACGTTTTACATTAATTTTAATATACAATATTCGTATGAATTCACAATTTTATTATTATATTACATTATTACAACTATATTCCATTTTTTCATGTTTAATTCTATTTCAATTTTTACTTATGGCCCATATTAGCAATAAAAGTAAATATTCGGCCACACAAACTCATTGTTGCCACTAAATTTAAATGGAGCAAAACAGATCAAAGAGCTGTCAAAGTAATAAATAAAGTCTCTCTCAATGAATCAATTCTAGTAACTGTTCAATAGCGCGCATCAAGACATAATTGACTTCTGAATGTTTATCCAGGTCTATAGCAATGCAAATCAGGAACTTTGCAAACATATCAATTGATTGTCGCAGATATTGGATAAACGTCTAAGGGAGCATTCATTTTTGAATGAATAAAGAAAAGGAAATGGGAGTAGAAATTGAAGTCAGATCAGAGTGGCAGGGAAAAAATATATCCATGGTAATGAGTAACGAAGGCGAAAACATACTCACGCCTCAATAATCGGGCTGTGTAAACACAGGAGGAATTTGGCGGCGATTTTGACAGGTCTGCGAACAAACTGGAGCTGAGCCCGTTGACTTCGGCGGCTCATCGGGACGCGAGAAACGAGCCAGAGGGGATGCTGCAACGCCGCGATTTGCGCGAAACACGACGCACTTTGGCCTTTGTGCCGGCGACGCGACCGTGTCCGCTGTCGCACGGCGAACGACAATGGACGTGGGAGTAGATGCCGTCGCGCCGTCGACGACGCGAGCGCGACCAGTGCAGGAACAAAAACAAGAGCGACCAAGCTTGACGTTAAGGTTAGATTGCGCGACGCGCGCTCCGTCTGTTTACCATTTGGCGTTGCTCGCGCCAGGAGCGGAGCAGCTGCGCGTTATTCGTTTTGCAGTAATTTCGAAGGGGACGACTGACCTGGATTTTCAGACTTTAAATTTGTGTTATTGAAATTCATTTATTGAATTGGAAAATGGGCACATTCTAATTTATGGAGTAGTGTGATTGAAGAGTTGTCCCTTGTTAAACGATCTCATTAAAAACCATTAAAAATTGTTACATTTTCATTAAAGTCTCATTCGAAATGAATAGTTTTTCATTATAACTTTGTCTAAGTATAAAACGATTACATAATATATTAAGCAATAGGATTGAACGGATAAATATCTTTTTGGAAAATATATTGGATAATTGATGAAAATGTAATAATAATTGAATGGGAAGTCTAACGATTGATCAACTAAACAATCAGTATATTTAAACAATGACCAGCATATCCAAGTCTATATTCAAGTCTAATTATCAAGATATTAAGTTCTATTAAGTTTATATACAAATGAATTAATTTGTTCAACAATGGTAGAAAAGCATGTATTTTTTATTAGTAACATTCACATTTAAATTACTTACCGAGATCAAATTGAAATGATGCATTAAACTTTATGATGTTTTAATTTCAAAATACTACAATCATTTGCGTTTTGCAACTTACATTTGACATTTATTATTAATTAAGAATAAAAAAATATCCAGAACAATATCTTGTATTTATAATACTCCAGACAAAAATTGAATTATGTTATTCCAATAAAATTCCAGTGTAAATACTGGCTCATCTATGAGCCAGCTTTCTCATGAAATGTTTGAGTATGAAACATGCATATTTTATTATATTGAAAGCTAGAATATTGAGAATTAATTTAACGAACTTTATTTCAATTAATATACACATGAATTATTTACTATAATGATAACAATAATTTATAATACTTTATGTAATAGTGTAGAAAAATGTAATTACTTCAATGGTTAGTGAAAATAAATGATTCAAATTCAATGTGAAATTATGTAGAAATCATGATTTACAGGAAGTGGTATTTACGTGTTATTTACGTTACTTGAGTTACATCTAGAAGTCACATTATACACTCTTAAAATCATAAAAAATATGCAGCTTATAATAAGTGCATTACTCTCATAATAAACCGATATTCAGTTTATTATGAAAATAATCTACTTATTATAAAATTAATACTCTCATAATAAGCGGAGTTTTTATAAAAGCGTGTTCACATGTGACTATATTGAGGCCGAAATATTTGCACACACATTTTTCAAATTTCACTCACTTGCGAGTAACTTGTGAGTCACCTGTGATGTCACTGTTATGTCACATTTATTTTTTGATAAATCAAGAAGTCATACACATTATTAAATAAATAGAATAGACTTTTTATTAATTTCAATTAAAAATTTGATTCTCAATCAAAAACGTCCCGAAATTCTGAAGTCAATGAATTTAATCCAAAATTCTATTCAGTTTTAATGTAGAACATTTTTTCACCATTGAAACAAATAACAATATCGTTTTGACTGTGCTTTTTCAATTTTTGATAGACTTCGCAGAAGAAGTTGAAATGTCGTCTTACGTTAAAAATAAAGTACCGATAATAACATTATTAATAAATTATTGATTCTTTATAAGAAAAGTCTCAAATTATTTTTCCAATGGTCGAAAAAGCTCCTTTTTTTTATACTTTTCATTAATTAATTTTAAATCACTGATTGTTAGTCTACTTAAAAGTTTGTACTTATCACTACGTTACTGGAACCAGTGCGGATAAGTAATATCTGATTATTTGAACTGTTGTGTTTCATTATAAAAATGTAATTAAATAAAATAAATTAAATAACACTTAAATATTTGATAAAATAATACTGTGTATGCATCAAACATTATCTTTTATATTCCTTTGGTAGTCCATTGTGTCCCGCAGCGTTTTCAATTCGGAATGTAGTAATCTCGTGGGATATATTCTGGTTTTGGACTGCTCGATTCTAATCCCAACAATTCTCCCATAAATGCTATGTAAGTGATAGCCAAACGTAAAGTTTCGATTCTCGATAAACGTTTTTCATAAGCAAAAGTCGGTACCTTTGTAAAAGAGGCAAATGTAAAATAATTTGTCATACTATTATTATTAATTCTGTTGTAAAAAACGTTCAAATGATTTGTAATTACCTTTCTGCGTAACTTATCGAAAGCTTCATTCAAATTAAACATCCTTCGTCGTTCGCGAATATTTGCAGCTCTTCTTTGGGATACAGTGGCTACTCTGCGCCTTGGTTTTTTCGTCGTTGACGATGGAAGATTCGGCGATCGGCCATTTTGCGCATAACGACTAATAAAATTAATTGTGATAAATTAATTATACAGCATTGCTAACATTAAAATATCGCAAATATCGTTAAATTTATTATAACTCTGTTATTTTAATAATAAAATATTAAAAGGGGAGGGGAAAAATAACTTTGGAACAACAAGAGATTTATTTTAAGTCGCCGAATGAATGTTCAAGAACATTTAAATTTTGATCTAACTTCGAAGGGTATTTGATTCAACAACCAATATTAAAAATCGAACTTTCAATCTTGAATCAAGTACTTTTCGAAATTAGATAAAAAATTAATTGTTTTCATTATTATGATATCGTTATTCCAAAATTTACAACGTTGCAAATATTAGAATAATATAGGGAATAAATGTCATTAACGGCGTTCAAGTAAAAAATATGTGACTCGTTGACGAGCCGTCAACGAGTCGATTATTGTATTTTTATTAGGGTTTATTTCCTCGAGTAGTTTGTACATGTTTTAAGTGTTCTAGTCTTCGTAAAACGTATCGATAAAACATCATAATTTCATTAAATGTGTTGAAAAATGATAATGACATTATTTCATGACGATAATTGAACAAACCTTTGGTGCAGCAAAGCACATGGTTGCCTATAAAGCCCATTAACGTGATCATTAACATGAGAATGAGACGATGGTGGTGTTTGATATAGTACGGAACTATCCCACATAGGATAACTTCCAATATCCGTACTTCCGACGTATTGCGATGACATGTCTGTTGATATTATCTGAACACAAAAATATCCAATTTATAATGAAAATTGTACATATCTTAAAATTAATTTGAAAAAATGGGATGCATGACGCATTTTTAATTCATTTGAATTTACTTTATTTATCGAATTAATTTTTTTTTTTAATTTTAATACAATTATGTGTATTATTTGTTCCTATACGTAAAATCAAATTAATTATTTAAATCACAAACAAACAAACAAACAAATGAAAATATGTTATCTCACACGTGAGTTCATAAATTAAAATTCACAAAGTACAGCTTTAAAAATGATTTTTATAATAATGAACCAAAAAAATGTTGTAGCGAATCATATTTTTTACTCACAGAAGCTTGATTTCCATTAATTTCCCAAAGCGGTTCAGAGTAGCTCATATCCTGCAGTTTCTACCACTCGTTAATTTGCGCAAGGAAATCCTTCGTGCTATTTGTATAAAATAAAAAAAGAAAAATACGAATAACTTACACCGGGGCAATGAATCGTAAATGATTTTTTTCGCACTTGTCTTAAGAGTTATGTGTACACTTTGCTAATTCGATTGCAAATGTGATGAAAAAGTGATGTTAAGGTATCTTCCATGAGAACATCTAAAGGGAGGGACCTGGAACCATGCCGTATAGGACCCGCCCCTAACTCAGGGTTGTAACAATACACGCGAATTGGCTATTTTGATAAATCGATAGAAAATAAAATAATAATTTTATAATTATGTAACATATACAGCAGTAATAAACGATTAAATGTGAGATAATTTGAAAAAAAAGTTGGCCTTCACTTATACTGTAACTTGAACTGAATTTAGAAAATATTATTTAACACAAAATAAATCCTTATCCTGAAAACAATTGTAGTAAAAAAATGTAATGATTTAAATAAAAAACTTGAATTGTTAAGAGATAGACTGCGAGAAAAAAATTTTAATTTTATTTAATACAATATAACTTAAAATATAATTTCATTTCATTTAATCTAATATGATATAATTTTAACTTTTTATTGTGTATGTACATATTAAATAAATAAATAAATAATTTTTTGTCATATAGTAAACCTTTGAGAATATACCTGATAATCAGGTGATAGACAATTTTGATTAATATATTTAAATATAATATAAATATTGTAAAATCTTAACTAATTAAATATGAAGTATTAAAGTAATTATAAAGTATTAAGTGCCTACAAAGTATCAATTTATTTTTTTATTATAAATGCCGTACGTTAAATTCTACTCAAAACAGATTTTATAATAAAGATTCGTGATGGTGAATAAATGAGTAAACTACTCGAACACAATTTTGAATATATCGTAATGGTATTTTTGCACAATTAAAAATATGTAAATTACAATAAATATAATTAAATAATTTTGCAATAAAAGAGGGTATATTAATTGAGTATACGTTACTGTATTCCATGGGAGTTGTTATCACGTTCTACAAAGGACGCTTGCGCTCTATCCGAGGTTTGCAATTGGTGGTCTTCAAGCAATAAGATTGTACGAAATGCATAGTGACAGGGAGATACAGAACATGTCCCGCCTAAAATTATTATGTATGTTTGTATTTTTTTCTCCGGAATGTCACAGTCAACAATTACATGTCATGATTACATGTGGAATTGCATTTTATTAAAAATAAGAATTCGCAATATTTGCTGTTTTTTTTCACTTTAAGATATTTAAAAATAAATTTAAAACGAATATATTCATATACCAAAGAAGTATTTAGAGTAAAGTAATTAATTGTTACATTAAAACTAAATTTCGTAATTTAGTTTTTATATTCTTGGATTTCGATCATTTGCGACTTTGTACATTTTTGCGCGGAAAAAGATTTCACAACTGTAATAAAGTATATTGTATACATAAAATTTATACTTCAATCAATTATATATAAAATTGGTTGCAGTAGAATATATTCAATTCATAATATATTTTATCATAATATATTTGAAACAGTGAAGTATTATTTGAAAGAAGTACTTGATATTCCTCAATATATATGAGATATATACGAGAATGTGTTTGATGGTATTTTTTTCAATGTGCATTTATGAACGCAGAAAAATATTAAGTTAATTGCTCAGGTCTTCTTTTTTTGCGAAAAGTAGAACTTTACATTTTACGTGTAGCGTAAAAATATATTAAGCAATTCGTTTGGATATAGGTTTTCCTCACTCAGAAAAATACGTTTAGTTGGAACTGTCCAGAAAATCAACTATTGTCTTTTTAGTTGAGCCTACTACATTTTTAGTTCCGGCAACTATTTTGTAGTTGCAGTAACTAAACATTTATTTGCCCCAACTGTAATGTGCAGTTGTCACAAAAGCCAACTAAATATTTAGTTGTTATTACTATATTTTTTTCTCAGTGCTCTAACTTTTTCCGTTTACTGTGAAATTTCGTAAAGAGACATTCCCAGTAGTTTTATACTGTACTTAAAAAATCTTCCCACTCTGTAGGGAATGTCCCTTTTGCATCCTTTGATGTAAAATACATTACTTTCGCACTAAGGCGTAAAGTGGTTACTTTGCGCTTCACGTCAAAAATCGCGATTCTACTGAAAGATATGTACAAAATTGAAAGTATATAAGTTATTTGTAAAGTAAAGTATCAAAAAAGTGTTAAGTATCAAAGATGAAGAAAAGAAAAGCATTTACATCTTTTTTCACATGTAAAACTTCTTGCGTATTTCAACTGCAAGGAACAAACGGAGTGTCACAAGGACAACTTCCTCTAGAAATTAATTAAATACATATTATCTAACTCACTTGACGTAGCATGCTGGACACAGTACAATTTAAGCGTGTCCAACGCGATTTTGTTTGCTCGGTTGACGCCAGGGTGCATAAGATTATTAATATCATACAATATGTTTGTATCTCCTATGTACGCTCGAGTCGCAAAACTGAGGGTACCGCCCTCGTCCTTTCATGTCTAGCCGGAAAAGATTTAATGCTATTTTAGATTCCTGTCCCTTACTTTTAATTCACTCATTTCCAATTATGTATGGACGCAATGTGCCATTGTTATTGATTTATCATTTCTTTGAAACAATTTGATCGGAAACAATAACTGATGATTCAAAAATTCACCAAAAAATGTAATACAATTTTATGTTTACTCAGTTTATCGTAAATTTATTATATCATATCATCATTCATTTTTATCGCCAACGTCTATATATATAAATATAAAAAAAAAAAGATTTTTAAATAATGATCTTTAATTAGTAAAAACTAAAATGTAATTTTTTTTTACAAGACTTTTGATCACGATTTGAAATAATATCCCAGTAAAAAAATCTGGGTACAATTTAATATTTGTATACAGTGATGGATCTAGGATTTTAAAACAAAGACAGAAGAAATGTAAATTAATTAATTAAACAAAGATAACTAGGGGGTCATGAGCCCCCTAGTTGATTTTATTTATTTATTTATTTATTTATTTTTGGCATCCTTATTATTCAAATCAAATACTAGTCAAAATAATATTATTTATTTAAATCTATACGTCTGTCTAATGATCTCTAGTATTCGGCAACGTAATAATTTTTACTTATAAAATAACTATAAAAACTTCGTTGTATTAACTCTGATTTCATGTTTAAACATTATTGTGCTTTCGTATGTTAAATCTTCTAATAATTTACTGTATAAAATTCGACGCGTTTAAAACGTTAACGTTGCTAATCTGTTATCGCAAATTTTCATCTTCGACGCTCTCGCGGAGCTTCCATCCTTTATATTTCAGTAGCTATAGTTATAACAACCATAGTCATAACTGCAAGCTGACGCACTGGATCAATGCTCGCAGTCGCGTTGGCGCGTGGAAAAATTCACTAAAATGTAAAAATTCGGGGGAAATATTTAAAAAATGTATTACTGTTTTGCACAAAACAATAAAAAGGAAAAAATACGCAATTAACAGTACTTTGTAAATCATTCAAGAAAATATCTGGATAATAAGGGTGAATGTCCAGATGTTCACAGAAACTATCTGGACTGTTTTTTTCTTATGTTTGTTTCTGTTGTTGCACTAAGAAATATTACATGTAGTAATCAATAATTGAAATGAATCAAACAAGTAAATGTACCATTGATTGAATAGGAGGTCTCACTATTGATATATTGAAACAATCAGTAAATGTGATCAATCGACAGTATATTTTATCAATTTCAACGTTTATATTTAATTGACATTTCGTTTATTTTTAATTGATATTTTACATAAACAAAGTTACAATTAAAACCGATTCATTTTAAATGAGAAATTACGGACTTGATTTAACCGGAGTAAGGATGCTTGAGTTGTCTTAAAAGTATAAAATGAATTGCAACAAACTGCCTTTCTACGGGATCCAATTGACACGGAAATTTCACTTGCCTCGTTAGCCGTGTCAAATACGAAATGGATGGGCGGTGTAAAAAAATGCGCCTCGTTCAATTTAGGGAAAGACTCGTTGGTCCCCTTTGACGCGGGCAATACGTTGACGTATCCAGAGCAAACGTCAAGTGGAGCCGACCACACGTGTTCGGCTGATCTAATTGTGATGCAGCGTAGACAATGACGAACCCCAAAATCTGTCCCCGCAACGGGGTCACGCCTTATATTAGCCGTTGTTGTCGATATTAGTCGACTGTGCCCCAAGACTTAGCGAGGCATTAACTGGCTTTCCGAATACGAGAAATTTCGAGCTGCTTATTACGCGGATTTGTGTCGGATTAATCGCACCGTTCAGCCGTTTCGTCGCTGAATAAGTGGTTTAACTTTTGTTCATGGATTGTATTTGACATTAAACGAATACTCAAACATTAAAGGAAACTGGATACTTAAAGTAGCTTTTTAATGTTCAAGTGGCTTAATTTTTGCAACGATTTTTCAACGAATTTGAAATTAATTAAATACGTACTAATTAGGTATACTTATACAAAAATTGAGTTTCTGGATCCTAAATCAAGTATTCAACGCTAGAAGAAATTTTGCAAACATTTTGCAATTTTTATACAAAATTTCATATAAATTCATATTTTCTACTTATAAAAAAAAGTATGTAATTAGTGCCAGTGCGTAAACAGCACTTTATCGCTCTTGAGTGAAAAAGTTGAGGACAAAAGACTTTATCATTATGTAATATGCACATATAACATAAAATGTGCAAGTGGGATAAGTAATTTTTGTAGATACAAATTTACGATTTTATATTAACCCATCGTTGGTCACGTAATGAGCGGAACGCTCACATTTTTTGTAAAATCTTATTATCTTGTAAAATAACACGTTTCACTTCATGAAAATAATTTATTTTATTTATGCAATATTATAGATCATCACACCATGGTCAAAAATAGCCTGCATTTTTCATTAGTACAAATATTAATTATTTTCTACCGTCAGAACAGAAAAATGTGAGCGCGCCGCTACGCGCGCGA
>JABFOV010001364.1:7046-25900 GCA_022817685.1 Aradophagus sp. ZL-2020
GCCCGTGTTGTCAAAAGTCCATTGAGAAAATTGGATCATACATTTTGCAGCATTCTTTCCGCAAAGTAGGTCGCGTCTTGTTGCAAATCGTAAGGAATGAGTCAGAGGCAGTTGAAAAAAAAAAAAAATAAAAAATCCAAAAAACCAATTCTGCTAGCCAATCATCGGTCATTAGTGTCAGCAAGTGCAGCGCGCGATAGCCGTGAATTTGACACAGTTCGAAAGCTCGATCCTTGAACGGAGACTCGCATACCAGAGTCGTGCAAGGTTAAAAAAAAATCAAATAAAATAAGTAGGAAAATGTACGAGACAGAGAAAGAAAATAATACGAATGCTAACTCATCTAAGCGGCGTATAATTTTCGCCATTTCTTCGGCATGTAATTTGTATTCGAAGTGAAACAACGCCGTCAAAGTTCGTTCTGCTAATTGCGTCACGAACTACAGTGTTGTTTAAATTAATAACCCGCGTTGAAGCGGAATGCGCGACGTTGTTGGCGCGCGGGTTCGGGGACCCTGTTTCGGCTTCGGGGCCTGAATTCGTGATCGCAGGTGTCGGGCCAACCTTGACTGAACGGCGTTCAAATAACAGGTTTCGCCGGAAAGTAAATCAATATTTCACTTGGTACTTAACGTTACGGATAGCGACCCGAGCGCCGCCGTTGCTAACGAGTTATATTCACATTATAATGAGGGAATTAATTAACTAAGCCGAGGCGACGTTAAACAAACGTATAAGTCAGGCCTGGCGGCCGAGATAGTGGCATCGCGTGGCAGTCGATGTTGGTTGAAAAATTGCCGGCCAGTTAAGTTCCCTCTCTTTTTTCTGTTCTTATAAAAGACGAAGGAAATACGCGGAAGATCGAGGTTGAAGGAGGAAAGACAGTAGCGAAAGTTTGCTCGACAGATTGAGAGAGTGATTGAAAATAAGATGGATATAGTGAGTCCGAAAAAAGACAAGATCGATATAATATCTTCATAATGAACTTCGTGTTATGTAATTGTCACTACAAGTTTGTATTGAATAAAGAAAAACATACATCAATCAAGGTATAATTTGTCTTAATAATTTATCAAAAACATTCACTGCCTTTAATAAATGCATTCTTTAAATCATAGCGTTTAAAAATTAATCAAATAAAAACCTAAAAATGTATTCAAATTCGCGGAAGACTATGTTTAATTTTAAAAGACTCGTTTTAAAAAGTGAGAGCTTCGTAATTCTTGAATTAAAAAGAACACTTTTTCTAACGAAGAAGCGCGCAGCTTTGTTTTTGGTGTAACAAGAAACACTCGTGCAATACATTATCAACGAATATACGTCTAAAACAAGTAATCTAATATCCGTCAGTTATGATTAATTGAAGCCACACTAAATCGACGAGAAATATGCTGACGTCTAACCAAATTTGATAATCAAACGGTCAATTTCGGTTAGGTGAATAATTTTAACGGCGTGTTTATCGAGCGGGCATGATCAGTTTTGTCAGTTCGCCACGTAATTTTCATCCGACAATAGCATTTTTTTCATCGCCGAAAAGCATCATCGATTCAATGCAAAAGACATTAATGCCGAATCCGGTTGTAAACCGGAGTGGTAAAAAAATATTTAAAAAATGCAAAAAAAGGAAAAAAAATGAGAGTAGACGCGAAACAAAACAAAAGGAGATCAAACAAAAAAAGCGAAAAATAGTTAAAAAAAAGGCGAACAATAACTGACCATAAACTGTGAATAAAATTGTTTTGCTTCCGGCTTTGTAACGGAATTACAAAGTCGCGCAACCCCCGGTGAAAAAGCGAACAATCGATGTTTGTACGAGCGTAGTTTTGCGCCGGCCGCTCGCGCAACCGGCGCGAAACCAGCGCAGCGCCGAACGAGAGAAGCCGAGGGATTTTTCCGCCGGTGAAAAGCGGCCGGCGAAAGAGCGGCTGGAACGTGCTCCGCGGCGCGTATTTAGCCACGGCGAGACCGGCTTAAACGGCGTGCAAAAGACGGCCGCGCGGTTTTGTGCCCGCGTTTCTCGCTACTACTTTCCCTCCTTTTTATTCCGCTCTTTTTGTTCGCCTTCTTTTTCTCTCCCGTCGTGTGTTTTTCGTCCACCCCCCTCCCGCCGTTGCCTCTTTTTTCGTCGACTTGAGCGAAAAGCGCGGTTAATTCGCGCGGGACGCGCGCAGGAAAATCACGGCCGCGGTGCGCTCCGGCGCGGTAATTAAATTTCCAACGTCGAAGGAAGGAGCGCGGAAAAAGACGGCTGGAAAAAAAGAGAGATGAAAAAAAGATGCGCCGGGATGAGCGGCGCGGCAAAGAGGGGGACGCGCCGAGGGGAAATATTTATTCTACGAGCGCCGGGCTCGGGGGAAAAAATAATATATTGTGCGCCTTCGTACGGAGAATGGCAAGTCACGCACGCTGCAGTTGACATTCGAGCGGCTTGAACGCGCCGAAAAGAAACGCGCGTCGCTCCTTCGTCGCGCTTTTCCGCCTTTTTCCTTTCACGGGCCGCGCTTTTATTTCATTTTTTCACGACACTCGCCGCCCTTTCTCGCGCGATCATTAACGTACGAACGAACGCCTAATAAACTACTGTCGGTCGGCGCTTCGTCGCTGGATACGTCGTTGGAATTGTTTATGAGCGACGCGAGAGAAAAAGAGGGTCGGTCTCGTTTAATTGAGAGGTCGGATTTCGTTTCGACAAATGTGTTGCAAAAAGTCGCTTTCCGCGGTTCGGTTGAATTGTTGATGAAACGATGATTTTATTTTCTTCACTTTTTCCGGTTTTTTTTTCCGCAAAATATCTCGCTCCTGCTCAAATAACTTTTTTGTTTCGCGGAAACGGGTCTCGTATAACGCGGAACAAAACTGTTTCGGTACTATGCGCACAATAATCAGATGTATAATTGTACGTACAATGCGAGTTAATAATAAAAAATTGTTTGCAGATTAACGTGAACTGGAAATGAAATTTCCAGTGATAATTATTTTGTATCGAGGAACGATGAA
Source organism: Aradophagus sp. ZL-2020 (assembly GCA_022817685.1). Taxonomy (NCBI): domain Eukaryota; kingdom Metazoa; phylum Arthropoda; class Insecta; order Hymenoptera; family Scelionidae; genus Aradophagus; species Aradophagus sp. ZL-2020. The sequence continues at coordinate 10,047 of JABFOV010001364.1, forward strand.
AACTTCCATGGATTTGAATCGGTGTTTGGTATTGTAACGGGGATAAAGGTCGAGGTTTCAGTTAGTTGTATTGTATTAAGCGATTGTTGTCAATGTTTAATCAATGCTCGATTTATCGTCATGATAATTATTTAATAGCAAACCACCACGTGTATCGAATTTCTTACGTACTAGCTTCAATTGCTGAATTTAATCGTTACATCGTTAAAGCAATCAGCAAATTGATCTGCTTTTATGTTGAAACGTACCTTCGAGTCGGAAATCAGTTAGCTGCGAACCGCGAATGTGCATTGTAGTTGTTTTGTGGCTTTGCTACATTAACGCAAATGCAGTTGCTTTAATCATAACTTTCGTAGGTCGAAAGGTACAAATGTTAAACAGGAAATTACACCAATTAACTTTATTATTAACCGAAATTGAAACCAAAACATACGTTACCAATTTCCGATCGAGCTCGGCAGAGATGTACGTTTGACATGAAATTTGATTCTTCATGTTTCCGTTTTTCGATTCATGTGTGAAAAAACAGTAACAAAATATTACAACGTACGTTACTATAAATATATAATGTAATTTAATTGCACTTCAAAATTCATTTTCAAGACACTAAATCTAGTATCTTACTGGAAAATTTATCATAAAATATAATAAGCGTTTAATTTTCATGTTATAATTATAATGTTATTGTTAGCTCAATTTGAACAATGAGTTACGAATCCTCTGTATCGCTTAATTGTAATTAAACAGTTATAATGTATTTCGGGTATATTGATCGCATTGTTTTGCTGTTAATTATTTAAATATGCTTACATTCTTTTTGGTAGATTATGAATAATATGAATAATATAAATAATAATTTTCTGTATATTATATTATTTAGCATTAATATTTCGGCATTATAATTTACACTTTGCAAACTTTAACTTTATATTTTTAAAACACATTTGATAGTCACAAAAGATTATCTCTCTACCAAATTTCAAACTTTATATCTCTTTTGTTGTTTCTGTAGTTGTACTCTAACCTCGCGGCTAACATCACTCACCGTTGGTAAACTTGATTAATTGTTTTCACTAGTTCATCATCTGGTAGCATGATGGCGAATATAATTTTAGTTTGTAATTTACCATTACTCATTCTCAGTGAATAAAAAATATTGTTACTTTTCATATGAAATTCCAAAACATTGTTACCTATCTCTTTGCAAATTAACTAAAATTCCAATTTTATCGAAATTGTAGAAACAATTACATACATGACAATTAAATTAATCATCTGAATAATAAATGGGACTGTAGTTTTCAACGTTTGTTAGGAAACGAAAGTGAATCAGAATATAACTCGGAAAATCATAACAGTATCAAATAAACGACAATTTCATACATTGAAAAATAAACATATTCATATTTACTTTTGCAAGAATCACAAATTCTTTTGTATAGCAAACTACATCCCAATTTCCTTGAGATATCATTGTTGGGATAACACGGAAAATATCAAGCGCATACGAAAATTTATATTACCACCTCCCGGAAATTCACGGTAATATTTACCTTATTTTGTTTTAATATACAAAATCAACGATGAAAAATCAATTGATATCATTCAATATTACATTAAATTCAGCGAGCAATAATACTGTCGCAAAAACGGTATGAAACTATTTACCACGTTATTCATTATTACCAGAGTTTATCTTCCACTCAGCACGTGTCATCGTGCGTTTTTTACCACTACATTCACGCAAACCAAACTGGCGAGCCATCCCATTGCCACAACTTTTCGACATCATTCATTCATAAATATGTATCAACATTTGCCGGCGTTTATTTGCACGCGCTCGACAACGCAAAGCGCAAGCAAAATGGATTATCCGGTCGATCGGCGTCATCGAAAACTAGCATTCGGTATGAAACAAAACTCCGAGGTATCGAGCACTAAACTCTTTTCCCCGACAAGGGCTCGGCCCGGTGAATTAATTTGCCTCGCACAAAGGCCGGAATTCGGTCTGTTTCGTTTTCCTGTGGGCGGACGATAAATCGCGGCGCCAACGATAAATCACAAATCCCGAGTGGGATTAATTCGCGGCGATTAAGTTATTCGCCGAGAATAATGCAACGTCGTCCGGCGCGGTTTCGCAGAGATGACGAGCCCGGGCGATAAATAATGTCGCGCATCAGTCAGCCAGCGGACCATCCGCGTTTCCCCTTTCGCCACGCGGAACGTTTCAGCGGAATGAAAGGAGCGCTTTGAAGGGCCGCGACTTTTTATTCCGGGCGACGCCGTTGCGCGGATTCAATTTGCCGGGCGATCTGTCTCGCCGGCCGGGGGAGATTCGTCGGCGAGATTGCGAGCGGGAAAAGCGCGCGTTCATTGAAATTGACTTTCCGGCGCGACGAGCGAGCGTGATTAATGTAATAAGATCCGCAGACGGGCAAGAAGCGCCCGGCGCTGCGTCGCATTCCTTATGCATCGGGGTTAGAGACAACCGACACTTTGTGGCACCGGCTCGGCCTGGCATGAAAATCGCCGTTAATTAATTCGCCAAACAATATCGTTTGTTTGGACCCCGCGGTTCAAAGTTGCGCGACGCGAAACGCGAGTCGGCGAAAGGACGTTGCGATTGTATTGTTAACGAAATTGCGAGTTTGCGCTGCCTCGGTTGATGTAAAGTGTATTGCACGATTGTCCGTGTTTTGAGCTTTTATTATTATTATTTTTTCTTTATTCCGTTTTGTCTCGACGAAGCGTAGGAGGGCGTAATTATGGAAAATATGAGCAAAAGTTACGGCTGAGATTATTGCGAGCGGCGAGGCGTGGTCGTTGAATCGCGCCTGGGATTGGAATTTCGTTTTGAAAAATCGATCTTATTTCGAGACGACTTGTTGGAAAACATTATAACGTATTTAAATATAAATCGAATGCTGTGCCGTCAATATCGATGCTGGAAAGTTCGCCTTTCGTCGTCTGAGATATTGAAGTCACGCGCGCGATTGATGCGGTGAGAATAAGTCGATAATTATTGTAATAAATAGATAAAAAATATATTCACATAGTGCTTGAGTCTGTAATAATTGTTTTGGGTTATGAAAGTTCACGGATCAAACAATCAACGATTTCATGACAGACATGATTGAATATGAAAAATTCGATTGTGGTGTTTTATGCTGATTTTTCATTTGTTTACAAGTGAATAAATATTTCTCGAAACTATTAAGCAATTGAAAAGTTTTTTTTTGTCTAAAATTTGCAAAAAATAATTTGTGTCTCCATTTTGTTCATTACCCTGAAGTAACTAGAGATTGAATGTCTACAAAAACAAGTCCTAAAAAAATTTTCCACCATTAAACTTGTCAGTCAAATCTTATACACAATCCCGAATTTTCATTAATTTATTCAAATTCCTTCTGGTATCTGAAAATTAGGGTGTACCCTTAAATCTGACAACGCACTGTAAAATCTGATTGGACGAAGTTCACTCGCGGCAGTGTAAGCCCGAATCCCCATCCTTTTGATCGCCCGACGATTTACATTCGATTTAGCACAGTCAGATTTTCGCCGTATTTTCACAGCGCACGCGAAAAAAATTGAAACCAATCGTCTATTTCCCCTTTGTCCTGTTTCCCTCGAATTAAATCGATAAGCTGATTAAACTGCATTATTTTCCGCTTGGCAATTAATTGAAGACAAATAGCCCGGGCCGTTGAAAAGATGGAAAACTTGAGAATTGGATATTTGCAGTTAACTAAGGGCGCCGGGAATATTCAATGAGCGCAAAGTGGCTGCTCTTTTGCGAGCCCGACTAAACGACTCCCGAGCTGAAAGGTTTCTTGCTACTTTAATGATTATAATTAATACATAATTTGATATAACGTGCCTTATTTCCCGTCTTTCCTCTTTATCCCGGCTTTTTCTTTGCCCGCGTCAGTCACAAGCCGGGGTAATAAGCCGCGTAAAAATGCGCGCCGAGATAGGCATTAGGTCCGAGCATCGGAAAATCGATGTCCGCGTCGGCCGCGGTGATGGCGCGTCAGCGCTTACGGCGCAACAATGATCGTTTATCGGCCGGACTTGGCTCGGCGCGCGTTTTTCGTCCCGCCCGAGATTGTTAATTAACGGCAATTGAATTTCACCGGCGCGCTTGTTGTTTCGCAAGCAGATACGAGCTTTCGCTTGGCGCGGCCTTTTTTGCGCGAGCTCGCGTGCGTCGGGGCCAAAAACGACGGAAAGACGGACAAAAAGAGGGGACGAAAGGACGAGCAAACAAACGGTACCCGGGAGAGCGAGCGGCAACAATTTTTGTATATTTAATTATACTTTTCTTGCGCATTCGCGTGCGCGGCATTCATATCGAGCGACGTGCAATTGTCAATGCCGCCGGGCATAATTCAACGTCATGTTTTTTAATCAGTTACCTCTCCCCTGCCCCCTCCGCCCAACCCTCGCTCCCGTTCAGTTCCCACTCCAATTGAGGACCGCTGTGTATATATTCAGCTCGTATTCGCAATTGTAACTGTAATTACGTTATGAACTAATAATGGGCGCACTCCATTAACGTCGGCCCGGTATGTTTGACATTTGTACGCGCGAGCCCGTAGAACGTTGCATCTTTGCCGTTTGAGAGTCTGATAAGGTTGCGCGACCTCGCGTGGACAAAAGCTCCGGCGAAATGAAACTCGTATTACGGTCAACTTTTCTGATATCAATTTTTCAATTCCAGAGGAAAAACTGGTCTCGTTGTTTCTGCGTTAGGCGGATTTTAATATCAAAGTGGGTCTTGTGCTTTCGTTGGTTTTGTTATGGGAGGTTCAGATGTTATAAATGTTTCGGGGTGAAGGGGTTGTGATGTTCGTTTTGATCAAGCGGTTGTAAGGATCGTAGAAATTCATTCGAGAAATATGGGATGTTGGTGATAAGAGTTGATACAAGCGTTTGTGAAATTAATTTCAAAGAATAACTGTTGTATGTAACGCAGAAAGTTTTGTTTTTAATGTTTGAGGTAGTTTGAGGAATATATTCGTACAAATGTAAATTTTGTTTAAGAGTAATAGAAGATTCATATTATTGATAAATTCCAATCAGCAATTCTTTTTAGTGCAATAATGTATATCTAAAACCGCAATATTGTTTATTTAAATTACTAATTCGTGAATATATAATTAAAATAACGATTCAACTATATTTGAACCAGTTAACCTTCGAGTGTCAACTTTATGTTTCCTGATATTGAATAAACGACGGAAAATGTTGTTTTAACATCAACGTCCAGTAAACGAACATGTTATTACGTGGACTCTACATGAAACATAAACGGCAAAATAAATATAATTATAAACTAAGAGTTTATAATGTCATGTTTTCCATTGTACAAAATAATAATAGCAGTTTTGCATTATTTCACTAAAAGTACCGGGCACGATGTTATGTTACCGCAACTTTTACATAAATAGAGAAAATTGCTTTGCGAGCATAGGACGGCCGAATCTCGGATGTTTGTCGTTCGCTGAAAAATTCACGTGACTAAATTAGTGAATGAGTTACGAGATGCTTGATTAAAAATGTATACAAATTGAATAATTATAAGGTCGCCGTCGCACATTTTATAGGAGGCATTAATAACTGATCGCGTGGCTGCATGCTCGAGGGATAGTGTCCTACAATGAGGTAACGAGAATGACTTCAGACCGGAACGTATGAGGGTAAAAAGTGCCGAGACATCGGCACAACGACGAACAGATGACTCCAATTTTTCGTCAAAAACTTCTACTTCTAATTCGATTGAAAAAAAAAACTCAAACCTTCTCCAGTTCTGACATTTATAAAACATTCGCCCGCTGAAATGACGTTCCACTATTCCGTCCCGTCCTCATAAAAATAGTTCTCCCTAAATGATTGATCATCGTGAACGATATTCTTGACCGGAGATTGGACTTTCAATCCAATCGTATTAACTTTTCAGGAATCCGGTGACACATTTCCCGATCATTATCGGGGACAAAAATTGGCCGGATAATTAATTACAAGGGAAAGATGGCCGCAGCGCAGGAGAAGGAAGAGGAGAAGAAAGTTAAGCGCTTGTTTATGAATGGCCCGGTGTCAGGCGCGATCGCGTTTAATGATTAATTTCGGTGCCGAAAAATTTCCGCGTAATCTAACGTTAATTTTCGCCTGATTGATTAAAGTTCCCTGTCAGCGATCGTTGGTGTTTTTAAGGCGAAACCAACGTCGCTTGGTAAGACAGTAAAATAGAAGGAAAAAAGGGAAAAAAAAAGTGGAAAAAGGTAACAAGACGGGGAAGCAAAATATTGCGCATCAATTCTTTACGGGCCGTAACGTGCGATTTTTTTCTTCCCCACCTCGCAAAATAATTCAGCTCAAAGTGACACTTTATCCCGCTAAATAATTCCAACGAAATTCTTGTCATTCCGCATAAGTGCGATCCAATTTCACGACGACTACGAAGCGTAAGAAAAAAGATGACGTCGCAGGCGCCGGGAGTCGCGCAAAAATGCAACGATAATTATGTCCTCGCGAAATAAATAAAGAGAACAAATACATTAGTTAAGAGTGCCGTTTAACGAAGTTTTGATTCCCGGCATAGTTCGCTCGTAGCTGCGAGAAATTAGTGCATTAAGTATAAACTGAAGAACCTACATGTATTACCAAAGATTAAACTTTAATATTTAATAACTGATCTGGATGTTTATCATTTATAAGCCGTTTGGATGGAAAAAGAGAAGAAAACGAGCGAAAAGGTAAAAGCGTATTTACCGAAGATCGCGAATTATTCTAGGAAATTTTTGATTGTCAATAGTCGGGTTCCGAGTATCCTTCTTATTTTCTTCAACTAAAACTTTTATCAAAGCCCGGAGACGGAAAAAGATGTTGCTTTAATGAAGATAATTAAACGTCAACTGCGATTATTTTCTTCGATTTTTTTCTCCTCAACGTCGTCATTTCCGTCTTCCCATTTTCCTTCTCCCTTCCTTCCACTTCCCGTCGGTCCATTATTTCTTTTTATTTCCATTTAAATTAAACAACTTGTAAACAAGTTGCTTTCATGGCAAATGTGATTTAAAATGTGTCAAAGATGAATAAAACGCGGTACGAAAAGTCCCGGCGACGTTCGTAATTCGATTAATTTAATACTCTTATCAAGTAAATGTCGCAGCTTAGCGACTTCTGTCGAAACGAAACTTTTGCCGCGCTGCGAACTTGCGTGCACTGCGCAACAAAATTAGTAATAAATAACACATCAAAGTTTCATAGGCATATAAACTTGTTACCCCGCGAGTTTAATTACCGTTATAAAATTGTTGCTCAAAAAATTTGATATTACGGTTAAGCAAATAACTCGCGATCGCAAGTTTCCCTCGGAACAAAGTTCCGTCCGATCGATCGCATTTTCGCTGCATTTCTCGCGACACGTGAGCGCCTTTGTCCGCCACGTTTGTTAACAGACTCGCGGTGAAAAGTTTGTCCCCTTTCGTGGACCGGCCTTTTTGTTTCAAGTTTCGGCGGTTGCGAATTTGCGTCTTGTAAACGACCGAGTCGGATTAGCGAGCGGCCGTTTTTGAAAGAAATCTGAACTTGATCGAATTACCGGTCGCACGTTTTGGGAGGAAAAAATTTCGGATTTGTTATTGTTACGTTCGCGTTGGCAATAAAGTGACGGGTGGCAATCCGTTTGTATCATCAAATTTGTCAAATTAAACGCGGAAGCGGCAGGAAAAACCACTTTTCGTTACGAGTCCATCAGCCGAAGAATAACCCAGGCTTTTTTGCGCTCTTTCCCCGGCGCACGTCCGACGTGCCGTCAACCCTCCTTTCCGTTGCTTTTGAACCTCGATGGTCAAAATAATATGACAGATAATATTTCACTTGGCACAATTTGTAAAGCTCGTGCACTTTTTTGGCCGGAGCGTCGACACGCGGCGGCAAGACGACGAAATAAATAATCATTTACTACCCGTGATGTCTCCAGTCACATATTTGCTGGTAATTACGTAACAGTAGTTATCCAACGAGGTGCCGTTATATCGTTAAGTTGTACCTTTTTATTAAATACATTTTATCATTGGAAAATTGAAAACGAAAATTGAAAGAAAACTGAGAATGTATTGTAGAATCAAACGGTTAAATATACCTGGTAAGTTTTCGGATTGAAAATACTGAGATATTTTGTCTCAAATTAAAACATGTATTTTTTTTCGATATCATTTAACAGGAAATCTAAAAATCTAATGTAACTTAAAAGTGTTTTAAAATCATTGACAAATGTATTGTATTTTCAAACACTTGTTTCACAGTGTAAACAACGTCCGGCAATATGTTTTGTATTGTGAAATGGAAATTAGTATGTAAATAATATGGATCTAAAAATTAGAGGTGGGATTCAGATATACGAGGGACGACTCGTGAAAGGGAATCATTTATCATTTCACGGAAGTTGCGAATATTCGACGATTATTGCGCAGAGTTACTCGATCGCGTTGCGCAATGATGCAATTTTTACGTAGTTGGCCATGGAATCATTAACTCGGCGATGCGATTGCCACGTTTTTAATCGCCGGTCGTAAATCGTTTGTTTAAACGTAACGGAAATCGTGCGACTCGATGGTTCGAGAAGATCAGTTCGCTCGCGAAATAATTGTATTATCAACAATACATCACTCGCGTCAAGTGTAAATCAATTAAAAAGCTGCGAGACCGATTTTTTTGAAACGCGCAATAAAAGTGCACGTTGACCTACATAAATCTCGGCGTGAAGTTCATCAAGGTCCGCAAGCATGTAACAATTGCCTCGCAGGGTTCATTTGCAAAGTACTTGGGCGTTTAAGAACTTGAGTCATTTTGAAACAATAGAAATAATGTTTTTTACGCCACGGAATTTTTATTAATCGAATTCAACCTCACGATGGCTTCGAGACTCGTATTATTATATGTTTTTCATTTCTTTTCTCTTTTTTAATTTATCTCGATAATGTAATCGTGTATATAAAGTTACGAAACAATATCAAATGTCAATGTCACGCGCTTCAATAACCAAAACGCGACTGAAAATTTTCTTCTGAAAAATGCGACCTCACTCGTGCTTCCGGTCGCCACAGTCCCAAAAGAGCGACCAGCCACTTTTCCACCGCTCATCAATCTCAATTACATTTTGGCAATCGGTGAAGCCGCGCCATTAGCATTGCAGATGGCGATTTATATCGGCCTTAGACACACTTTGTGGCCGATTTACTTCCCCGCTGAGTCCCCCCCCCCCAGCCCTCTAACAAACACCCAAACAAACGATTCGACCCACAAAGCCAGAATCCAAAACATCTTCCCAACAGTAACACAAAGCCGCGCTGTTTTACAATCTCACCCGGGACACCACTGCTGAAACGAGAATTCCACTTCCGACAAAACGACTTACTCCACGTCAACAAATCAAATCCAACAATTCGATACGTCCCACCTTCGCACGAACCCCCGGAAACTCTCTCTTCGACTCAACGAGCGATCTGATAATCCCCTTCCGGCAAGAGGATCCTTCCAACTTGGCGGCCGATAAAAACGAGTTCCAACGCCCGAGATGGGATCTCGCGACAAGTTAAATCCATTACCACTGTTATCCCTCTCATTTCTTATCAGCGAATCTTGCTCGCTCAAAGATCCATCCTTTTTAGATAATAGCTGAAAAGAAAGCATCAGAGGCAAGGGGAGCGTGAATATTATTGGCGATGTTGCGGGCATTGTCGGTACCTTGTCGACGGCTAGCCTGGCGACGAGGGCCTCTTTAAGCGGGCCCAGCCAATGGTGGGCCCCGACGAAGCGCTTGTTGAGCAGCTTGGTGTGCGGCGCGACTTGCGCGTACACGGTTTCCAGCTCGAGCACGACCATTGCGTCGGCGGGCAAGTGTCCGGATGAGTCGCGAGTCCCGAAGCGGCTGGCGCATCAATCCCGGGACCGTTAGGTCTGGGACCGGCCGAGTGCCATCTTCGGCGCGCACCTGTCCCAAGCGCGCGCTACTTTCACCAAATTCTCATCGGGGCGACGGCGCCGCACGAACTGGCCCTCGGGATTGTGAGAAATACGGCAACGTGGGAGGGCCAACTGCCGCGCTCCACTCACTGGCACTTTGGCAGCTGTCAAACTGGCGGCGGCCACGTCGGGCCGGCCGGACACGTAGCACTCGCGGATGTCACTCCGTTATCCCCTTTTTATTGTCACACACACAGCCAACGTACGAGTAAATAAACAAACGAATAAATAAACGAACAAACGAACAAGGCCGCCGGCGGTTCGGCCACTTTTTGACAGCGCGTCGACGCTTTCCGGTCGAGATGAAAACGAAACAATAACAAGAGGTCGCCGGCAGCGCCGCGAGCCGCGAAATCCCGGCGTAGGAAGCGGGCCGATGCCGTGCATGGAAGGACTGCCGCCGCGTAGAAAGGCAGCCGAGAACTGACTGCTCGGCGCGGCCACGCCGGCCTCCTCCTCGTCGCTCGCGTAGTCCGCGCGCCGCTCGCTTGAATGACGCGACGCGGCCGCTGTGACGCGTACGCTCGGCTTCTCTGTCGCGCGCGCGCACCAACCGCTCGCCTCGTCTCGCTCGCGCCCCCTCTCTTTCTCTCTCTTTCTCTCACTCGCGCCTCTTCTTCCTTCTCCGTCCCTTTTTTCCTTCTCGCCGTCTTCGTCCCCCGCCCTTTCGTTCCGTCCTTCTCGCTCGGTCGTGGTCTCTTGCTCCGACCCCCCACCCCCCTTTCTCTCTCTCTCTCTCTTTGCTCCTTCATCCTTTGCTTCCCTGCGGACGATTTTTTTCTTCTTTTCTTGGCGGAAGGAACGGAGGATACCGAGTCTGGGATTTCGCGGAACATTCTCATACGAGCTTTGGAAAATTTAGCACGCGGCGGGATGCCCGGCCTGAACCGCTGAACCAAACGTTATTTTTTGTTGTTTCTGTATCCCCCCACCTGGCCCCATTTTCGTTTCCTTTTTCGTTCCGGCGCTTTTGAGCTGCTTTGAAAAAATTATTTCGCGTTGACGGGGGCAGGGGGTGGAGTGAAAGAGCAAGATTTTGCCCGGGCTGGGTTGTTTTTCATTTGCTCGAAGAACCGTGCGGATGTTTGATTTTCTTGCTGATAAAAACATCGGCTTATTTATTTCACGAGGAAACCGTTCGTGGAGTATAGTTTAATCTCCAGTCTCGGTATAGAGTGAGGTAAAAAAATTGTTTATTTAATTTTATATTTAATTATTGCATTCAATCGAAAATGTTCCCGATTTCATCTTAAAACGCACAATTGAGCTTTCTTTATTCGCGTTCAAGCGATGCTTGCAATGGAATTAACGTTTTCCTGCCTTTTTTTTTTAATTTTAAATTTTAATTAAAAGTATTTCACGATCGGAGCGACACATTTTTTAAAACAAATTATCCTTCGAGGAATTTATGTTTTATGTTGTCTCGTGACGAATTCCACATTTTGGAGAGGTTACTTTGCAAAATTTTGTTTAAAATTTAATTAAAATGAATTAGGGCGTTGACATTACGTCGAAAATATGCAGCCGCGTCGTTGTTTTGATAGGAACTACGAGAGTGCTGCTTTATTTGTCATCTGCGCGTTGGGAAAACGTGTGTCGCGTCATTAAAAAAAGGGTAATCGACGGTTTACGGACCGAGCCGAGGTTTTTTTTTTTGTTCTTTTTATTTTCATTGCTTTTTTTGGTATTTATTTCGGAACGTTGTTGATAGTTTGTTTAGATTCAGGGATCCTGCGAGTCAAATTGGGTTTTTATCAGACGAACGTTGGAGGATTTCGCAATTCGCATGGTTTTATTGGTGTTTATGTTGAGTCGCTGTCAAGTGAAGGATTTAATAACGTTTGATTAAGGATACGCTCTCGTTTGTTTGTGAAATTTTACGTTTCAATATTCGTTTTACGGAACAAGTATGGAAATAAAAAAAGCTGAAGTAAAACGTGATTGAAAGTTATGAAAAACACATTATTTTGATTAACCGAAAATTGTAATAAATTGTAACAAATCGCATGCCGGATAAAAATTTATTTTAATTGTATTTTCGAAGCGACGTAGAGTAATGAATTATAATCAAAACGAACGTTGGTTCTTGAAGACAAGATAAGGAGAAAAAATGAGCGTATAAAGTGAAAATAAAAATGACAGTGACGTTAATGAAGTTTACTGCGCCGACAGATTTTACGAGGCGATTTTCGAAAAGTTATCATTTAATTTATTCATTTACTTACTTTTCTGCCTAGCTAAATTGCAATTTACAAATAGCTTTAAACGGTATATTGCGTTTTATATCATTCTAATATATTCCACCCCGTCCTTCGAATAAATCAGTTTTACTCAACGTTACTACTAATTTTTTTCCTCTTTAAGACTTGACCTGATTGTTCCTCAAAGTTTCTCCTAATATCTACTAGAGGGACTGTCATCATTTATCATACTAATCATATAACGCACCATTTATTTACTTCTATATGTGATAAGCCCGAACATTGTCCACAACAAAATAAATTATAATTAGAGTTTATTAACGTACTTTGTAATTATCTTGAATTATGACTTATTGCCGCGTATTACATATAAGTTTTTGAAATTATTTTTACGGGATCATTTCGACTCTTTACGTTTTACGACTTTTCCTTTTCCTATAAGTCTAAGATATAATACTTAATGAAAACTAAATATGTTATTACATTCTATATATAAACTATACGACAGTAACATGCAATTTATCTGAACTTAATTACGTAAATAGTCTTTAGCATAAAGCGATCCACGTTTACATTCAATGAATTTAATGACAACGAAAATTATTCAAAAGTTTATCTCGACACATCAACAAATGAATAACAAATAAAAGAAGGATTTTGCTTTTTCGTTTAAAGGCAGTGGAAAACGTATTTTCGCGATGTTTAACGTTATAAGATAGAAATATAAATATAAACTGTATGTTTAAATGAAAATATGTTAAAACAGAGGTACAATATTCACGGAAAGAAAAAAGTGTGGAATTATTAATCGTTTGATAAAACCGTTTGCATTTTCAAAAAATTTAAATAAATGATCCATTTATCATCAAATGTTTCGCAGACAAAATTAAAGTGACTAAATATCGAACGTTTCGCTGGGTTGCTAGGCTCATATATTATTTAATTAGCTGTTTTAGAGCATTAATTAATTTCTTTGATCAATATGAAATATCAATGTGATAAAAAGCATATTTATATGCCTCATTACATCGTTACTCATTTCAAATCAAATTAACTACTTAGCGAACTATATTAGCAAATCAACCGTGCACTTTCTACCGACAAATATTTTCGTCAAACTTTTAACGCACGAAAATATGGCTTTTACAACATATTTTGTATTAAACTATTTGGAAGTTGCGACAGGAAAGTTTAAATAAGATAGATATATGTAATAAATCTGATCTCGGTGTGTTTCTTTTAAAAGTTCTTCGAAACTGATCGGTCTAAAGGAGGATAAAGTTGTAACTTATAAACTGTGCATTAAGAAAATGCTCAAGTTACTTGTTTTTAAAATTGATTTTAATTATTATAATGAAAAAATGTTTGTAATAATAATTTTTAAATGAAAACTGTTCAACTCTTTAGTCAAAAACATAAATTCTGGATCCTTTCTTAATTTTTTTTGTTTGTTTGTTTTTTTTTCACTCAATCAGGTGGGTGAGGGTGTTTATCAGTTGTTTTGATAAAGTTTGAAAAAAATTGTGCATCAATGTAATTACGCGAAAGAAGCCCGAATGGTAGAATAAACTTTATCGTGCAAAATAATCGTATTTAAATATTTGCTCTGTGAAATTGAAAGCACGTTGACTTTCTTTGCGACCGAAGGATGAAAAATAATAACAACATTCATTTTAAGCGGTTTTGTAGATAATCGTATTTTTAATCACCGTTGTCCGTCAATCCCATCTTCTTAACCTCCTACAAACTAGCGCGACAAATTGAATTATGGATAATATAATTACTCGGTGAACGATCAATTTTATATCAAGAATGTTACAGACGAACGAAATCATTTTACATAGGATAATACTTGTTAGAATATTCGGATTTTGCAAAAGGATACTCCAGCGTTAATAACTATTTATTATTTGATTTGAAAAAACAAAAAAAGTTTATATTACTCAATATCGCTGTTGACTTTCATCACCGCGTATGAATTTTTTGCAAACCGTCTATTTAGTTTTCTTTATTTTGCATAAATGTCTTCTGGGATTTCATTTTGCATAAAAAATTTGTAATTTGAAATAAAACTCGGAGATCTGATTGAAATGAAATTAAATAAAGTTGAGTATATATAAATCATAGAAATCAATGCACATCAATCATTGTAACTACATCAAAAAGTCAAAAACAAGTTATAGTTCCGTGAAATTCCATTTCGTTAGTCCGATTACCGTATCGCAAAGTTATTAAATTAAATACATTTAGCAGGGCTAGTTCGAATGATTCATGACTTCGCCATTTGGCTGCAAACTATAGAAATAGCTGAAATCACTCGTGAGCGAATTGATTTAACAAGTCAAAAGCGAAATTTCTGCGAAGCCCCGCCGCGGCTGGCGGGTTAAAAATTCACGCCCGCGACCATTTCCCTCCGCGTAAATAATTCCAATCAATATTTTAAATCGATGTAATCCCGCCACGGGTATTCAAAGCGGCTTTATTGATTCTTCCTTTGTCAAAACACAATTGAATAAAATATTCGGGCAAAAAACATTTCCGGAAAACGAAAAGTCGGACGCAACACTGTAGCGCGGATGAAAAAGTTGTTCCATTTTTTTCCTCCAACAGTACATTTGCCGTTAAAGAAAGGAGGAAAACATTTTGAAACCATTTTTCCAAGCTAACGACAACAGCCCGTCAAAAGCCGCGGAATGAAAATAGCATTAACGAGGAAAAAGCGTTGAACAATATTATTTGTCGTGGGAAATAGTTGAAAGCGTAAAATCAGTGCAGAAGTATGGGAGATGCAAAATATTCTGCAAATTAAGCGAATTGTTCTTAATTGCTAAATAAGCTGACAATTACATTGCAATTACGTTAAAGCTTTGTTAGACTGACAAAGCAAACAAATCATGTTGCATTCTATTGTGAGACAAAATTTTTAAATTGTTTACAGTCGTAAAATATTTAAATATGTATGGTTGAACATGTATTCGACGGTAATATATCAATTACAACACAATGAAATAACGAATTTGTGAAATAAAAAAATCCTTCCTCCGTGTAAAAATAACTTAATAGTTTCAAAATTTAAAAAAGTGCGTATTTTATATTAATTTACGAATTACTTTTGCAAGTTGTTAATTAATTTACTAATATTCTCAAATTTTCACAAATCAAAACCTCTTTCCTAACCAGAAAAAAATCCAATTTTTCAACTCGACCTCCGTTGTAAAATACTTCTAAATAAAACGAAATTTAACCTCATCAATTCGCAAGGAACCTCCCTTTTTCAGTCTTAACCGATAAAAGCCGCCGAGCAAATATCGCCGACGACGTCGACAATGTCGCAAACTGTGGAACTCGCCGAAAGAGAAGACGCGACAAAGCCCCGGGGCGGGCTTTTCGGATTCCGTCCAAGACCGTGCAATTTCCCCCGTTTTCGTTAAGGTTTCAGGTGCGCGTGGCGCAGGCCTTCTCGCGTTACACACGACCACTCGCGGAGGCTCTCGTGCATGTAAATCCACACTCGAGGCCCTCTCTCGGTCGAAACCACCGTGGATACGTTCCTGACGTCGCCACTTGTGACAGAAAAGCAGCGTCGCGAGGCGGTCCGAGAGGGGCGGGGGGCAGCGTTTCACC
>JABFOV010001365.1:0-25899 GCA_022817685.1 Aradophagus sp. ZL-2020
ATCATATCGTAACCAACTTTAGCCAATGACATTGATAGATTACTTTATTTCGACCAATCAGCATGCTGGGAATTTTACAATCCATATCGTACGGAACAGTTTTCTCGGTGTACAAATACAAATGACATTACAAGTTAGCGATATTTGCCACGCAGCTTACGTCTCGTTCATTTTTCCCTTTATCTTCCTTCTCACTTGAGGAGACAATTAACAAACGCCCGGGAGCATAAAACCGGGAATTCTTTTCTTTTTTTTTTTCAGTTCGTTCACTTTTCCGTGCACGTCCTCACAATGTTGCATCGACTCAACGATTCAGCGGCTCGGCAGTCGGCCGTGACAATAAAAACAACGGTCGCGAATCTCAGGCAGCCGGTAACAAAACGCCGCGCGATGCACGCAACGTTCGCCGCGGATCTCGCGAATCCAACCTCGTCCGGGGATCAAGTATTACACGGAATCATTGCCGACGAGCGATGCGCCACGCGAACGGTCGTTGCTCGCGATTTTTCCGCCGCGCTCGGCCGTCCGTGCGTTCGTGCTTTGTCCGCGCGCGGCGCACGGAAAAGTCATTACCGGCCGATCCACCCACGGTTTTTAATCAACTACGCGGAACTGCCGAGCTGCAAAACACCGAACGCCGATGCTTCGTCTTTCGTCAATGCTCCTTTTCAACGACGTTCTGGCAGTTTTGATAATGTCAGTGTTTTATTGGCACTGATTGGATCTATTGCCCACTGATCAAATATACCGATTTCTATTAAAACTCTTGTTAAATCGACGGTATATATACATATATATTTGATCTTATTCAATCATCAATATTTTTTCCAATAAGATGTTTGCTGAATAAGTTATCTACTCATTTCTAATCACTTTCGATTGGAATTTTACTTGGACAAAGTTATGATTAAAAATTATTTATATCGAATGAGACTTTAATGAAAATTTAATAAAATGATGATAATGAGATACATGGTCGAAAAAACTCAACGTTGATGCTTTTGCCAGATTTTGTAAAGAAGAGCTTTTTAACAAAAATTTGTACAAGTTTAAATTTATACTCTGAAACTAGTAATTTTGCCAATAGTAGTCAAATTGCAAACAAAACTAAAAGATATCAAATTTTGCAATTTTAATTGTTTTTTTTTTCTTTTTACTTAGTATGCAATTGTGTAATAAAATATTGCTGTTGGTAATTATTATTATAATAAAAACGTGAGCACTCGTACGAATGCGGCAGTATTCACAACACTATGGTAATGATGTTACTTTTTATAGCTAACAGCACCATTCACTTTTCTCAGCGTGACTACATATGAGAGAAGTTTAGTATGTACAACACTCTATGTATTTTAGAGATAGTCCAAGATATACTGCAGTATATATAAAAAAAAAATTCATACACCATAGTATAGTAACTATACCCAATTTTTCACTAATAAACGGTACATGTAAAATTATAATCGCTTTTTCTATCATTCCCACTTTATTCAAAATTAAACAATTTCAATAATTCAATAATTGTGTTTTCATTGCATATGACTAAGAATGAATAATAAATAATAAACTGTTTACGAACATATCGATTCAAAGTAAAGCGACATTATGGAAATACATACATTGATGGGTGACCAATCTATTTTACACACTTGCAAATAAAAAAAAGTATATAAAAACGTACTCTATAACAGAGAACGCGAACGAGATGTCAATGCGAACGAAAAGTGATTGAACATAGACAGATCGACTTGACTCGCGCAGCTGCAACAGACGCAAACTTGTTTCTCTTGGAACGCGACATGTGTGCCTAACAACCGATCGCGTTTTCGCCGTGGCGCGGGGCTTTTTCGGCGACGTCAAAGTCAAACACCAATTGCAATTATTTACGAATGAGTGAATAACATTTTAAACAATAAAACTCGATCGGCAAACATCTTATTGACAAGAATATTAACGATCGATATAAGTCAATGTATCATTGTTTGAATGAACGATGTCACGATTAAATTCCTATTAAAAAATCATTACGTTCGATCAATGGCCAATTCCATTGCAATGTTTCATCAACATTTCGTTTGATTCTAATACGTTTCAATTGGCATTTCACATGGACAAAAGTACGGTGAAAAAATCATTGATCTTGAATGAGAATCAAGAAATTTGTTAACCAGCGCTGTTGTTTACGGTACAGTGCCGAGTAAAAGTGTGCGTGGGCACAAGTCGGGAAGGCAGCATTCGCGTATCCACGCGCACTTTTGTTCCTGGCTCTCGAAAGAGAAAGAGCGCGCGCACGCGAGAGACAAGTTTGCGTCGAAAATGGCAAAAAAGGTTGTGTGTGTTTGCGCGTTCGTGTGCGTGGGCGCGCGCTCGATTGTGTGTTGAAAAAACGAGGGGTAGAGGGGAAAAAGAGGAGAAGAGGGCGATAGTGAGGGGGTCGCGGGGAGGCGCGGGGAACGCGAGTGGGGACAATCGGACGCGAGCGCCGAGCCGAGGCGAGGCTACGCGCGGACAAACGGTTCAGAGAAGACGAGTCTCTTACCGAAATATTTCATAATATTCGACGCGATTCACCGACGCCGCACAATCACACGGACCGACGTCAATGATAGCGAGGCACCGCGCGCATTCTGATTTTACGTCACTACTACTACCAGCTCGCCTAGTTCGTACACCGAGAAAACGATATCGTACAATATGGATTGTAAAATTCCCAGCATGCTTATTGGTCGAAATAAAGTAATCTAGCAATGTCACTGGCTGAAAGTAGTTACGATATGATATCGTAAACAGTTTGCTATTTGAAATTGTGCACGTTACAATATTTGTTGTGATGGTTACAATACGGTTTTCTTAGTGTTGAATTTGCAAAATATCGGTGTCGAGACGCTTCCCACGTTTCATGCTTTTTTAGTAATTTACGCCTGAAAGTTAGTTTAAAAAAATGTTGCGTCAGACCGACGACTGTTGAATTAACAACTTGTCACTTCAATTTAATATTTTGAAGTTGAGTGTTGACTTGTCACAGACGAAAAGCTTTTGTTGATTTACGAGGAGATTGGACAATAATGTTTTGACAATTGAGAACGAATAATAACATGGATCGAACGAAATTTCGTTTGTTTCAACAAAATTTGTATATTTGATCAAATGCGTTCATTTCTGTGCGTGCAGTTGATACAGTTAAATTTGCACTAATTAATACCAATATCAATTGAAATTATATTCTTAATATGCATCAGACAACATGTTTGATAACATTTTCTATTATGTCACGCATGTTATCAAGAAGTGTATGATTAAAGTGTAAAATGTTTAGTAATTGAATAATTCTTTATTTCAAGAACAATCGATAGAAACATGTCGAAAAGTACATTAATTTTTATCTACATTTTTATATTTTATTAATAATACATTATATTTCATAAAAACTTTAACTTTATTTTTTGTAATAAATAATAATTTCACTTTATTCTGATCTAACAAACAAAATCATAAAAATGTATAATTAAAATATGATACACAAGACCAGCTAAAATATCAATGACAATTACGATATGAAGACTCATAATCATTCTAGCAACGATAAGGAATCGTTTTAATTTTTCCAGAACAAAAATTTCATGTATCGAGTATCGATGTTTTTCCCGCGATAAACGTTTGCGATTCGACCGAGGAACTTTTCTTCGGGATTTAAATTTCAAATGAACCGTTTTCCCGGCTACCACGCAGAACTGCTTTTATGAGTTGTAATTCACGGTGTCACATAAACGTGTCGTTAGGTTGCGGCGTGCGGTAAGACCCACCTAGCCTTTTTCCGCGTGGAAGGCCAATAAAGGCCAATTTCTTGTTTACATTCTTTACATTATTTTGTTCTCTCTTCAATAACAATTATCCTCCGTTATTCTCCTGAATTAATAAAAATAACGACAATCGAAGATTACATTCTTCCGGTCATTTAATCCTTAATTATCTTTTAATTTATCTAAGTAATTGAAAGTCAATTAAGGTGCGTCTTTTATTAACGTTGCAAAAGTTTCTTTTATTTTAATTCAGTTTAATGTTTAAAGCTGGAAGTTCAGTACACGCGATGAATAAAAAATCGAACACAAAGTATAGTGATCCAATTCATTTTACGGTAATAGTTCAAGTCAGTTGTCTCAAAGTTTATATCTTTTTTATTTATATTAATTAATAAGAAGTTTCATCAATTATTATGATTATCACATCGTTTTTTTTCATCAAATTCGAGCTTGTAAAAAATTGTCAAAATGACAAGTTTGTTTTCCATTTTTTCTTACAATTGTTTAAGTTAACGTTTGTTAATGCTAAAAAGAAAAAACAAAGTTTGAAACTTTCTGCACATTATAAAAAACACTAGTCTAGAAACAAAAGTTTGAACAGTGAACGACGCGGCACTACTGGCAGGAAATCGCACTTGAGTTGTTCCGCAGTCGGTGTATCAATCGCACGTTTTCCCGCGTGACAAAAGTCTTACACGAGAAGCCCGAATACCGTTTATTTCGGTACACGAATATGTCTGAGTTTATGCATGCGTGTTAAGCATTTATTTCAGGCGTTCGCGATATAAACGATTTCGCATTATTTGTAAATGATTCGATAACGCAATAGAGTTGTTTTCACTTTGGATCAACTGCGTCGACGGGTACGATCCAACAAGAAAATATTTTAAAATTTACCTTAACGTACCGTAAATAACATTTTACAAACGTCTTTGTAGAAATTTTATAAACGCTTAAAACGTTAATTAGGTATTTAAAAAAATGTCATTTGGTCCGATTTAAGCAAACGTTTCAAAAACATGGATTCAAAATGTAAAACGTTTTTCAAAAAGTTTTTTGATTAAAATGTATTAGAAATTTTTTATGCTATTTGAACTTGTGCAATTGTTTAAGAAATGTGACGTATATTTGAAAAACAATTCAAAACAGATACATTTTTTTTTTTCAAATTTCGTGCATATTTCTTCGTAGAAAATTTCACACTCATTTCATTAAATTAAAAACATATTACATTCTTATTTGCAACCCAAAGATTCGCGAGACATTTTGCGACAAATGTCAGGAAGATATGATCAATAGTAATGCAAACACGCAAATGAAGACGCGAACAACAATAAACCAAACATTTTTATTATACCTAGTGTAATTTGAAAACACGGTCTGCAACTACACAAACGTGTTCATTCATTTATTTGAAAGTAATAATAAACTTTTAAAAAACATCTAATTTATATATCCATAATACCATTATTTGCAAAATTTGTTTCAAGGTCTGGCAACTTCGAAACGCGATAAATAAACCTCAATAAGTCTAACGCTTTATTAATAATTTGGCAACTAACGTTATTGATGAATAACGATTTCCCACGAAAATCGTTAATTATAACTAATAATTAATTTTAAGTTATAAATAATAAATTTTACTTCAAAGACATTAATTTCATAGGATGAAACTACAACAAACTTTGAAAACGACGTTTTAATTCAAACTGCGAATCCAAAACTAAAATGATATAATTGATTCAAATGCGCCACCTTTCACTGAAAAAACTGCACCAGTAAAATAGTTAATAAAACGCCCTTTTTCTTTTTCTGGCGCTTCGCCACATATGACCTCGCCAAAATTCGCCGGCCAATGCGCAATGAAAAAATTTGCAACCGCCACGACCGCTTTTCACAACTGCGAGAACCAAGATTTTGTTCATTCAGCTTCGAAGCAATTACAGCAATTACGGATTTGCATTTAAAAAGATGCGAAGCGCCAAAGGTTACCGTTTCATCAGTAGACCCGTAATCAAGCCGCGAATATAATTACGTTACAGATAAAAAATAATAACCATCTTCAAAGGCGAAATTAAAGGCAACGAAAAATCCGGGGGGCAAGTTAGGGGTGAGAATAAGGAAAAGGGATAGAAAAAAAGTGGGGACAAAAGGCGAGGGTACCCGCGTGCCACGCACGAAGCTGGCAATTATTTTCGCCGGGCTGCGGTAACAATGAAGCGGGGCCGCGAGCGCCGCGCGTGAAATCCGAGCGAAGCTGCGAAACGGGGGGCCTCCGGTGTTCCCGGAACCGATAAAAGTTACATCCTCGGCCGGTTCCGCGAACCGATGATAATTCATAGCGCACGAAAGTCAGTGCGGCCACCGAGTCGCAACATCTGCCGCGAGAAAGCGCGTCGTAAAAAATGACGAGCGATCGAAAAGGACCGGCGCGGGGGTGGGGGCAGGGCTCACCGGGACCAAAAATACCGTCCGTTTCTTTGCGCTCTCGCGGGGAATGCCACCGCGGTGTGCGACGGCGGTCCCGTGCGATTCGCAATCGGAATTCGCGATGGTCCGGTTTTTTGCGCCGAGGTTGGCAGCGCTGCCGAAGGATGGCGGGAGTGGGGATGAGAAAAACCGCGGACGAAAGCTGAACGGCGCGCGCGCGCGCCCGAGAAAGACGGAGGGAGGGAGGAAGATGGTGGGAGGGAGACGGAAGGAGTGCGTGAGCGAGAGGGGTGACATTTGCGCGGGGGTCGGGGGGGGGGGCGTGGAGGGCATGGTGTTGAGGGAGGCGGAGGAGGAGTCTCGAGCAGACCAAGAACAGAACCAGTATCTTTGCCGCAGACAAAGACAGGCTGCTAGAAGGGGACACGAGCAGCGAGGTATAACGAGCTACTACACGGAGAGAGAGAAATACGAATCGCGTATGGTCGCCGTATAAATAGACGAGTGACGAATGGCGCGAACCCGAGCTCCATCCTCATCCCTCCGTGCCTCTGTTTCACTTTTTCTCTTACTGTCTCTATCCCTTTTCTTTTCTTTTTCGCTCTTTCTGCTCGTTTCCCAGGTAGAGCATCGTGCAGCGGATCCCCGATTCGCGCTCCGACCAACGTACCGGAGGTTGGCGCCAAATACGAAACGATCGTCGGGTTGCAACCAAATCACTCCTAGACCGCGGGCGTTATTGCACGGTGGTTTCGGAAGCTGGTTCGGGGGGGAGGAAGATAAGAGGCTGACAATTGTAAGTCGAAGGTGCAATTGTTATGAAAGAGATGATAAAATGATAATGTTGTTTTTTTCAAATGTTATTATTCATGTTACAATAAAAGTTCTTTGTTTGCACATAGAATAATTGTGTTACGAACCTTATGACAAAAAGGATGGGTTAAAATGTGAGATGGTATTAATTTAATAGTATTTATAAAAATAATTAATGAATTTAATGGAATATATAACTGTCAAATAACAAAAAATGTCACAAAACATATTGTTACAATGTCTTCAATGCATAAAATATTCTGGAAACGTTTTACAATGTTCAGAATTTATTTTAAAAGATAGTTTGTACTATTTATCATAAAAAATAATAAACGAAGAATTTGCCGATCAAATTTATCGTCAAATAGGAACAGAAAATACCTATTTCACTAAATCTTTTACTGCAATGAAAGTTAGAGTTAATTTGTAGTTAATGTAGTCTTGAGTTAAATCTGATCCATCTGGAGTTTCAATCCATATGGTCTGTTCCTTAACATAACAAATACAGAGAAATATGTACTTCTTAAGCTCTTATTCATATTTCATTTACGTGCTTCAGTTTTCTTGAATAATATTATTTTATCGAAATTGATTTTATCTATAATTATCAAATTACTGTGAACATGATATCTTTTTTCAATTTATTACTGCAAACTTTATAACTTCTCTACAATTTGTTCTGAAGAAATATTCATATTGAAATATAATTTCTTTTTGATAAAGTAAAAAAAATTCTCAAAAGGACAAGCAACTTAACTAAAGTTTAAAAAAAGCTCATTTCTACAACAAAACTGAAAACTAAATATAGAACCTCTAATTACAACAAACAACTTTTATAGCGCCTATCAAAATTGTTATAAACTACAGTAATCAACTTAGCTAAGTTAATTCGACATGAATTCTTTATGTCACTTTCACAACTCGACAATACAAATTTGATTTCCATAACTTTCAAATTCAATCTTCTCGACACATTACGAAAATGTCTTCATGCTTCAAAATTGCCTTCATAAAAAAACAAAAAAAATCTCATCTGTGCCATCTTTTAAATCTTCGGATAGTCAACGTTGAATCGGTTTAATATTCTGTAAAAAGCCGAACCGTGGTTCGATTGAAACTAAATTATCTCAAAGAACGATTGCTTTTCGTTTCGGCCAGCCTTGTCTTCGGTCGTCTTCATTGTTCCGATTTTTCGTTGGAAATTTATATGCCTGTCATGGCTTGCAAAGTGTTCCTTTCAGTGGTGGAATTTGAATTGAATGGCCAGGCACAAAAGGACTTCTTTGTGGACGACGGCTCAAGGGTGCGTTCGCCGTGGTTTCAGAAAAGGAGTAGTTCAGTTTTTCTCTGACAGACTGGCTGCTGATCGAATGTGCTGTGATGTCATGAAAACGAATGCAAAAGGAAAATAAAACACACTATGCAAAAGCTGGAAAGCTCGGTTCAAGGTGGTTACGATCGTCAATGCGTTTCAATCGGCGGAAAAACAATGATACCATTCTTGTCAATGGCTCGAACGTCGTGCCTCCGCGACTAACACATTCTATTGGTCTATAATTTGTCAATCGATAGCAGAGGATTATTTTGGTTTCATTGATTAACGCAATTTCAGCTTGTGATTTTCACTCGTGAGCGTTTTCTATTCGTTGACCAGCAATGTCAGAACATATTTTGAAACGTAGAATTTTTTGTCCATTGCAAAATCAAATTGTACTATTCCAGTAGTAAAAGAAGTTTTATCACAGAAAGAGAGAAAATGCAATATAAGTAATATTTTAATTGATTATTAATTTAAGAATCGCTTGTCAAATGCGCTTGAAGTTTGTTTCTTGTTTTATTATCCAACGTTTGCTAGTAAGGGAAAATAAAATCAAACATTATTTTCTGATATAAATGATAATATTTATTTTTCTTGTTGAACAAATTTTAAAAAAATATACTTGAATAAATACATGTTTTATCATGTAAATTATTTACGTTTGATTGGAAATTCTTTGCTTGAATTGTATTTATTTAGTTTATATTTAAGGATAAATATTGCAAACATCACAGTGCATATTTTCAGATTTCTTAATTAAATTAAATCACTATCACTTCTTATTTAATAAAAATTTGCAATCTAAAGTAATTATTTCAATATGTCAAACATGAAATATTATATTGAAAATGTTTATAAGCATGTTTTATCCAACAAAGTAATATAACAGTTTTATCTATGCAAAATGAAAATAAAATACCAATATTTATTCAACAAGTCCATCGTCTTTTGTTTGGTTACTCCAAATGAATTGCAGTTTCATTTCATTGAAAAAAGGAGACATTGCAAATGTTCTTCATTCTCAAAAAAAAGGCTCATAACGGTGATTAGTTTGCATTTGGTCGGGTGCAACAAATTGTGTTCCTTGCACCAGCCACTGGCGTGAATTTGCAACTATCTGGTCAATAGATACAGGTCGCAGGTCCTAGACACGTGAATAATTAAGCTCTCTGGCTTCTCTCGAGAAACCAAACGAGCCATTCGCACGAGCGAAGATCAATGTTTGTCGTTTGACGAGTGACATATGTACGCCACCCCATTCGAAGGATGAAATCGCGCCTCTGAAACCCGAGAACCAATTGTGACCCCTGCTCCACCTCTAATGCTCGTCAACCTACGTTCTTCCTGACATCCTTTTCTCGCATTATCAAACAAGATACTTGCGCCATGCAATTGGTTTAACCATCTGACTCATTCCGCGCCAAAGACACCGTAAGGAGACTTTTTTCGATGGCAACAAAAACGAGACAGAGGGAACAGGGTAGAGAAACACGTGCCGGTTGATGAATAAGTGGAATCATAGATAGAAACATTTGAATTTTTCGTATGGAAATATTCACACAATGTGAATTTTTGAAAAATTTAAACAAAATATTTAAAAATATTTAAAATAATAGACATTAAGTTTTGACAAAGATAATAGAAGTACTTCTTTGTTCATTCAGTGTTTATTATTTTATGCTTCCATTTTTATTTCGAAGAAGTTCATCTCTGGTTAAAATGTCATAATGTAAGAAGGAGCAAAGCATAGAATAAAGAAAGAAAAGAGAATTAATAAGGTCGACGTAGTTGACGCTATAATTTCTAGTGATTCTAATACATGAACATGAAGGGAATGTAGTTAATAAATTTATAAGTAGTATAAAAGAGTTGAATATTGTTGTAAAAGTAATGTTATAATTTTTGTTATCAAATCATTAAAGGTAAAGAGATTATATTGTTGAAATACGTTATCTATACATTATCTAATTAATCACAATTTTTGTTTTTTTCTTGTACATAATTTCTTTATTATTTATAAATCAATTTGGTGAATAAATTAAAAATTATTTTTTGCAAAAACAATGGAAAGTTGAAGTTTATAACGTTTATAAGTAAACCAAAATTAATTTAATAAAATTTCTTAAAAATAAATGATATTTGTTGTTAAATAATTTTATAGATTAAACAGATTTTCGTATAAACGTTCCTTTCAGTAAATTGCAAATGATTTTCCGTTGAATAATTTTGCAAAAATATTACAAAATAATTTTCGATTGCAATTTATTTTATTGAATTAAATTAATTTTGATTACTTTTCAACTGAAAAAGGTAAATTTGTAACACAAAGAGATAACTGAAAAGGTGAAGTACATTATAATTAATCTTACTGATATAAAAAAGAAATGCTCATCTTGATTTTCAATCGACAAAAATATATTGAATTCGTTGGAAAAAAAGCTTTGCAAACTTCTTGCACAGTAGCATATGAAAAAACTTATAAGAAAAGTGTTAAAACGTTTATCAAATATCTTTAAACTGGAGTAGAAAAGAGAAGTTGTTGAAAGGAGGTGGAAACACGACGAAGGTATAACTGAAAAGAGAGATAAAAGAGAGAATAGCCTACGACGTTTTGAACAAAGATGGACCAAGTTATAGGTTGGTCATCTGATCAGTCGCCTGGCGTCATCTCAAAAGCGCAATTGGCATGCGATCGAACGGCGGCCCGGCCCGGTGCGCGCTACGGTGACCCATATACCTCCCTCTGTCGCCACGGCTCTCAGGAAAAAGACGGCGCGGCCCTGGCTTTCCACGACCAGGACAACGCGTTCCGTGCACTGGCCTTGCGGATGTGCTCGACATTTCTTTTCCCACTATTGATATAAGGAAAAAAAAGTCGAATATCGAGTACTGATTGGCAAAGAAAGAAAAAAAAAAAAGAAATTATAATTTTGACAAATGTAACAATGTTTGATTGACTACAGATTGATTATAAATGTTTTACTGAATTTCCTACTAATTATATGATACAAAATTATCAGCACATTTTTTTATACATAAATTGACAATTCTATTTGCAAACAACCGCACGGCCGAGAAGCAGAAAGAAAGATAGATGACTTGTTGCAGTTAAAACATTGTCAATAAAGCAATAAATTAAACATGATGACAAGTATATAATGAAAGTTACAGAATTTTAGTAAATAATACATTATAAATACATTATAAATTCACAATAAAAACGACGTGGCCAGTTTATATTATGGATACAGAGTTTTAATTTCGTTAAAATGCCGCAATTTTTGACAAATCTATATTTGTTATTGCAATAATATTTCCAGTGATTGCAATTATCTTTTTCATGTAACATTCTTAACAGTTCAACCTGATAGAAATGACACATCAATTTTTACCTGAATGAACCTAAAAATAGACCGTAGAGAGCTGCTAACTTTTTTTTAAATTTATTCAAGCTTGAAACGATTTTGAGTACAACTTATCAACCTATTAACTGTTCGCAAAATGCAACGAAGTACAAACGTTTCCTTACAACTACATTTCATTTCATTTACCACTTTTCATTAAGTAAAATTATTCAAACAACCGTAGATATCTTTTCGTACAAATGTCTAACTTGGACTTCATTGATAAAAAAAGGAACGTCGAAAGCTTGGCGTCAAAATCAAAACAATTCCCAGGCCACTGAGCACATCTAAGACTGATAACCACTGTCATCCTTTCTACACATCTTTACATCCGTCAACGTTTAAGTTTATTTCATCGCCCAAACAATGAACGATTAGAAGCCACAAAAGTACCGTAACAAACGTGTCCAACAAAACATCCTCCTAAACAACATCCACATGGTAGCGCGCATCCATCAGAAAAGGTCTACTCCAAAACGCCTACAAAACTGCGAAGCGCATTTTCCACACTCTTCTAATCGTTCACCTGACCGTCCAATAATTCGTCCTCAAGGTACCACCAAAATTGTGCAACGAGACAACAAGAAACAGAGAAAGAAAGGAAGACGGGGGAGGAAGGGAGGGACAGAGAGAGAGAGAGAGAGAGAGAGAGAGAGAGAGAGAGAGACGGATGTGCACATACGCGCGGAGTGGGTGCCCGCGAGCTCGGAGTGTGTACCGAGCTATATGGATCGTCGAGAAGAAAGAGCTTGCGGGGCGAGCGGGGGGAGTGGGTCGTGGCGCTCGGGAGGGGAGAGGCTATTCATGTAGCTACGGTCGTATGCACGCGCGCGCGTATCCACGCGTGTTTATGTGTGTGTGTGTGTGTGTGTGTCTCTGATGGAACCTAGGCCTAGGTATAGAAATGCATGTGGTACGCACACGTAGACAGAGGGCGCGAGCTCGAGCGACACGCACGTCGGATTGCGGGCCACTCGGCGCCGTGGTGAGCATACTGCTGGCTGGCGATGGCGGAGGACGAGAGCCAGGGCGTCCGTGCCGTCGTTGTTTCTACGCTGGCTGGCTGTCCGGCTGGCTGGCGCGCACACACACCACTCTCACCGCGAAGCGAGACAAAGACGAGCGCGCGGCGGGTGGAGGAGGACGAGGAGGAGGAAGAAGAAGACGAACGGCGAGACGGCCGCGCACACGCGAGCGAAGAAAACCGCACTGGCCGCCGAGCGGCAGCCGGCGCCACGCGCCGGACGCAGCAGTCAGTTGGCCAACGACCGGGCCCGGGGTCCGTGCGCGCGAGCTATTGACATGTCGCCGTGCGTTGCTGGGTCGTCGCAGAGCCGTGTGGGGGCGCGCGCGCGCTCTTCGGGGACACGACGCGAACACGAGCTTGCCCGAGCGAGGACTGAGCCGAGCGGCCGAGCGCTCGTTCACGAGCGCCGCCACGGCGTAGGTCGAGTCGCGGAGCGGGAGGGCGAGGAGGGACCGAGGCACGCCGGCGGAGGGGGCGCGCCGCGGCTACATGCATCGCCCGATTACAAAGTTACGAGAACCACGAGGTTCGCTCGATCATTAGCCGGCTGGTGGGGACAAAGGCCGCGGGCGCGCGCAACCAGTCCCGAACGAACCTGCGAGGCCCGGACCCGCTCTTTATCTCACTGCCGTACGAGCCCTTCCTTCTTCGAGCCGATCGTCCTTTGATTATTCTTCGTCCATTTCTTCTAGCCGCGAGAAGGTTAAGGCGCATTTTTTACCAGTTTCAACTGGAAAGTATTTTGTCATTCGGGGAATCGAAATCAGGCTGGAGAGTTTGGTTGGGATGGTTTCAAGGAGGGGGGTTTTGTTTTTCTTTTCTTCTTTTTTTTATTGTTGCGTTGTTTACATTCCAGGGTAAATAATGCAGATTTAGATGGCGTTGTTTATGTCTTGACTCTTTGTTCAACTTTTTTTGTAGATGTAAACAATGTACAGTTAGATTGTTTTTGTTTGCTTCTTGTTGCATTGTTTACAGTCGGGTGCATTTAATGCAGATTTTTGTTTGTAAATACAAGCAATGCAGATTTCAGTAGCGTGTTATGTTTTGATTCTTTGTTCAACCTTGTTTGAAGATGTAAACAAGATACGTGTAGTAGATTATTTTTGTTTTGATTTTGGTTTGGTACTTTCTTTCAGAATTTCGATGTGTCTAAATTTTATGTCGACAAGGTCTTGGTGATTGATTTCGGAACATTTTACCTTGTTTCACCCAGTTTTCCTCATCCCGTTTATTCGTATTAATTCGAAGAACCAAGGCAAATGCGCGCGAATAATGGACGTTTAAATGGTCAGGATTGGTTGCTAGAGGGAGAGGAAAGGAGAAGTTGACGAACCTGATATCTGTGGTGAATCGCAAGTGTAGATATCTTTTCTAAGTCGGTAAGATTTGATTTTTCGTATGAATTATTAATGTTCAGTGATCCTATTAGTAAAATAACATTATTTGTTATCTCAAGTAATTTAAAGTATCGTTATATTTCTATAATATTTTTGAAGCATTATTCATTTATAAGGATGTTTATGTAAATTCATGAGTTTGTAATATTGTATATTACATAAATACATGACAAAATGATATTTTACCAAAACTGTAATTATATATATTTAATATATATATATGTAAGTAAATTAATCTTCTTTGTAATACATGATCAAATATTCATACATTATATCCTTAAATTGTTACAAAACTTTACATGAAATTTACATAAACCGTTTATGAAATCCATGATTATAAAAGCAAAACTTAATTTTGATCTAAAGCTTTCTACACATTTCCTTTCTAAGCTTATGCTAACTTTAGGAATAATTAAGCTTGAGATTTAATAATACATCATCTAACAGTAATATGCATGACTTTAGACTTCACTTAATCCTTAATGTTACGCTTATCATGTTAGAGATTGAACAATTTTATGTTGATGGTTTGAAATGCCGTACCTGCGAAACGTGTTCAATCTTGTTTCAGATTCTCGAAGTCACAAGGAAATAATTCAATCTGTGTGGATAGCCACAATTAATTCTTTGCCATTCAGGTAATCAACAATAATATTTTTTGTTATAAATTATGCAAATACATTAAAAATTATTAACAGATTGTTAATTTACACACTTTGTAATGATGCACGATTTAGTTATTGAAACAAATAGAATATTATGTAACGTCAACATAATTTATCTTAGCAACATAATTTTGAGTTATTCTAATATTTTAATATAGATAGCATTGTTATATTAAAAAAAATTGGCTTCTATGATTGCATTATTATAACGTATTGTAAACTTTTTTATAAATTTTTCTTCATATATACAGTAAAAACTTTAGTTCGTAGAAGTTGCTTTAAGGAATTACAAAAATTTCTGGAGCGGCAGAATTGACAATATTTATAATAATCGTGTTCATGGTCACTTAAAAATAATTAAGAAACTAAAACTAACGAAATAAATAGGTGACTGCACACAATCATCAACAAATTATTCAACCAAAATCCCAAGTCTATCCATTCATGACTTTCGACTAATTCGATGAATTGGCTGTTCGTTGAATTGGCTCAACATTTTGGTGCACATTACAAAATGTGTATTGTTTGTAAATTGTTTAAACATACATAAATAACTGTGAATAATCGGTTGACACAGTTTCACGTACAGTAATCAATTTACTTACGCTACATTCGAAAAGTTGCTTTAAATTTGGTTTGGAACAATAAAAGTTTAGGATGATTTACTAGGAATTTGTTTTAAATTGTATTCAATTGAAGACAATTTAATATCAAGAGTTAAATTATAGTTATGTTAAGAAGATGCATTAGATGACTGACCACGAGGTTTTACGACAAATCTACATTTAACAATCTATATCTAAATTACGATATTCAAAGTTTAATGTCAAATCATTATCAGAGCATTTTGAAACGTCAAAATAACTTATAATTTATATAACATGATAAAAAAGTATATCATTATAATGTAAAGTGATCAATGAAATTAAGTGCATATAAAGGTAGTACGTGTAAAATTGTTAATACTGTTATTATATTAAAGATAGTAGAACCAAATGTGAAAAATAAGTTACTTTTGAATCGTTTTTTTCTTTAGGGCAAGAGTTTTGGTATTTTGTTTAATATAATTTTAATTATTTTATAAAACAGTGAACTGAGTTTATTTATATAATAATTAGCTTTGTCTAATAGTTATAATTAGAAGTGCTTCTCTCTTTGTGAGCTGCTGTTACAGCAGCTCATGAAAAAAAAAGTGAATTGTACATGTTTAAACTTTGCGGATCCTGCAAACTGTCAAATAAAGTTTAAAAAATTAACTACAAGTTAAGTTGATGATGTTACAAAGTTAGAATGTTTAAAATTTATGTTAACGTAATTATTTACTTCTATTTTAAGGCAAACAACGTTAGTACTTTTAATTACAAAAGTAAAACTATTGTCTAATGAGAGAAAATTGCATCTTTAAAAAAAAGTGTACCTGCACTTCATTAGTATATTAATAAAGATGAACTACTGCGAGAATGAAGATTTGTTTATATATCTATGAAATGCTATGAAAAATGTTGATTTTGTATAAAACATAAATTTATTACCAAATAAAGAAGTAGATGTATCTACAGAAAACTTAATTTTTAAAATTTGTCAACAAAATATGACAATTTGTGAAAAGTTATTTTTAAATTATTTTTCATTTAAGTTAACATCATAAACTTTAACTTTTTAATCTAATGTTGTGGTTTTTTTAATACGTTTTTCTTAGTACAAAAATCACTTGCAAAGTTATTTATTAATTTCATAAGTTTAGCACAAAACAACGTAATTTGCCAAACGTCATATATTCTCTGATTTGAGCAACAAAAGATCTTATTAAGATGATATCTAATGATACTGATGAATGATCTTTCATACTTCAAAGTTTTAAGTGCTAAATTCCGTTTCATTATAACAATAGCTCTCAAATCCTGACAAAAAGAATGCTTTTTATATTAGAAATATTTAAGATTTAATGAAATAAAAAAAAAAGAATAAAATGAAAAAAGTACACAAATAAACAAAAGAAAATACGTGTGTCAGTGATATTGGACATAATGAATGAAAGATTCACAAATATCGATATCACTTAATCGTGTCTAGACATCTCGGTTATCACACCTGTGACGTAATACAAAAAATTCATTTCAATAAGATAATCCAAACAGACTCACGAGATACTCATCACTTTATAAACGCTTTTCTCAAAAATGTTTCTGAAAATAATAGTATAGAGTTAAATGTAATTTTGCATTGACTGAATTTTATTCCAATGTCAACTCGATTCAAATGTATGTATTTCAATATACGATGCAACCATGATAATATGAAAATAATATTGAAATACCCTGATACAGGTTCTTTAACATCGTAGTTTAGTTTTCCGAATCAAAAGCAGTAACAATATTCGAGTCAGCAAGTTTCATTTGACACTTGAAATATCAGTAGCACTGTGCGTCGAGCCTTACTTGCGTCTTTCAAAACTGATAAGTAAGCGTTAATGAACGTCAAGAATCAAATTAAAAATCAATATGCTACACTTATCTAGATAACAAATAAATATCACTCAGTAACCAAATCTCCAAATCTCGACGAGCAAGCTTACATACACAATGTCCATGAAAATGAAGAGTTGTCACCGAAAAAGTTGATAAACATTATTGTTTCTTCAAATTATCACAAATCGTCTCATATAACGTTTTGCAATTACATGTTTCAGCATTGAAATTTGTATAAATAAATAATATATAATATAAATAATATATAATATAAATTAATAATAATAATATATAATATTAATAATAATAATAATAATAATAATAATAATAATAATAATAATAATAATAATAATATATAATATAAATTTAAATAATTAGGCAGTAAAATTAATCAATTCAAACATAAAACTAAACGTTTTTAATGTAAAGAATGAAATTCAACAATTTAATGAAACAATGAAACCATTTAATCAAACGTTTAATTTAATGTTTCAAATGTGGAAAATTAAATCAAATAATTGAATTAAAAACATAACAATGAATTTGTCGATTAATCACTTCCTCAGCGATCTCCGATACCAAAAAAATTTATTCTTTATCTACAATTTATCCACAATTATTGTCATTACTACCGAGAAATGAAAAAGCACACCGTTTCTATATCAAACTCAATGCAATTGATTCGCAAAAAAGAAGAACAATAAAAAATCCATCTTTGCAATAAGCTTACGTCGCCGAGGCGAGGCGGCGGCCGCGCACACAAGTCACGCCGGCTTGGAAACACTCGCGTCTAGCGCGCGTCTATGAGCTCTATTCTCGCACGGCGCCGTTTGGAAATGCGTGCGAGCTTATCGCGCGGTACACGGGCGTCGAGACGCCGGGCGGCTCGTCTTGCGCCGCCGGAGAATGCCAGTCCGGTTAGCAACAGATTTGCCGCGGGATCGAATGCGCCGCTGCGAAAAAACAAAAAAGAAAAAAAAAAGGAAAAGCTCGTCTTACGCCGCCCGGTTTGCTGCAAGCGCGTACTACTTTTGATTGGATGGATTTTATGAGCGACGAAGGTACTTTTTGCGAACAAACTAGTAGAGTGACTGGAAAACATTGCTTTCTCTTTATTAGTTTAATTATTGTTAATTATAATTGAATAACAATTGAAAAAATATTTGAATGTTATTTTGATACTAAGATTTACGCAAAAATATTATTGCTAGTTTGATGATTACGAAGTTAATGATTGCTTTATACGTGATATTGTTATATTATCAAAATTATTAATTGATAATAGAAATTTGTATTTAACAACCGAATGATTACGTTGTTGGATTAATTAAGTGATGCACTGATTGAATTAAAGTGCAAAATTATAATTATCAAAATTGCATAGCAAAATGTGCCCCATATTTTATCTTGGCGCGTTCACTGTTACATCGATCGTATCGCATTGTCGACGACCGTTTTAACATTCTATCGAAGATTGAAATTCAATTTTGTCAATTTCAAATACATTCCGCGAGGTCGATGTGACGACACGATGTGTGTATAAAATAATCGTGTAAACATAGCAGGCTATTAATCTTATGTTTGCAATATTTTTTACAATCTCGATTATACAAATAATCCACTGAAAATCCAATCAAAGAATGAGCTTGGGGCTTACATTATTTTTACATTAGTTATTACATTATTTTAATTACTTATACAAATTATTTAGAAAAAGATGTTTATTTTTCTGATTTTTTTTTTCTAACGATATCAAGAATAATAAAGAGATTCATAATAAATTAATAATTATACTATAACATTTTTAACTCAATAAATGTATATAATATATAATAATATATAATATATATAGAAAAAAATTAGTTTATTTTTAAAACACAACTTTTATTTTACATAACGCAAAAACTCATGTTCTATTTTAAAACATTTTCATAGTAAAAATTATAATTTATTTTTTGAACATGAAAAACACTGTTCAGTGTTTTAAAAGTGACTGTAAATACGGATGTTTTATACTACAGCATGAGTTTAACTTTACAGACATTTTTACAGTACATAAGTCAGAAACGTTGGTAATGATTCCGGGAAAAGAGAATGTTTTCGAATAGAATTTCCAAGGAAAAGTGGCAAATAGAAGCAATTATTGAAATATCTTTTATTACCTTTTTACATCAAAACTCATCGTATAGTGTTGATTTAGCGTAGCATATAATGTCAAATTAGTATAAAAAAAAGTTAACTTTTTCGGGAAATCCGTGGAGCGATTTCTGTAAAAACCTGCAAATGTTCCTTTTATCTCTATGCCGGAATCAATAGTCACTGCCAACGTGCACCAATCGCTAAATTAAATTTCAGATTCAGCTTTACATTTGTACCGCTAGTTTCATTACTTTTTCCTATTTTTTCGCGTTTTTGTTTACTCTTCTTTGCTCGTCCTCACGGAAAAGTAACCGCGCATGAAAAAGTCACAAAAAATAATATAAAAAAGCAAAAAATAAATATACATATATGTTTATTTTCTGCATCAAATTTATATTTTATCCATCTTCAATCTAAATTCATTCATTTTCTTTTCACGCATTTTCCCCCGTTTTCCGGATATTTTTAATTCCTTTTTTTAACATGTAAATGAGCGTCAAATAGTGCAATAAAGGTCGCAAAAAAAAGAAGCAAAAAAGAAGCAGTTACTTTTATTTTTCGCGCTCTTTAGCGAATCTTGATTCCTGCCGTGACTGTAATTTCTTTACGACAATTGAAAACAGTGGATGTCTCGAAAATATAAAGGTAAAAAAATGGATGGAAAATTCGCGAATCACGATTATCGATACTGCATTATAAATAGCAGTTTCCACACAAAAGCCGAGCAGGTAAATCAATCGCCGCGCATTCCGCGCCGGCAATCGAACGTGAAACGGCGATGCGTTATTTTCGGTCCGTGCCGCGGGTTATCGTGATTATTAAATTCGGCAAATGTAATGAAAAGCCGAATACGTATAAATAATCCGCCGGCGTACACGGCAGATTTATTTTTATCCGAGAATATTTGATAATACGGATGGCACGTCGTTCTATTCAAAGATTCATCTTGCATTATTCAACAAGTCAAATCGCGGGCCGAACTCGCGTTGCTTTTTTCCCAAAAGAAACGACCTGGACGTAAAAGAACGAGAGAGAAAAAAAAGGATGGTGAAAGAATACGGTAAAGTGAGGACGAAAAGTGGGCGCGATTTTCCGACGATGTTCGGGTCGATAATGAAATCGCGACGGATTTGCGGGAAATTAAACGCGGAAAGTGCATTATTGCGGGGCTTTAACAGAAGATTGTATAATTTTTATCCGGCGTTTTTTAAAAGTTGCGGAAAATATTGAACGATGGGACGGATCGGCTGATGCGGCTAAATTGGTTTTGTAATCGGAAAACAAGCGCGCGGCGAAAACTGTCAGCTCGACGACTGCTATTGATTTTTGATGAAGGCAATCTTGCCGCAATTTAATGACGCGTT
Organism: Aradophagus sp. ZL-2020; assembly: GCA_022817685.1. Taxonomy (NCBI): domain Eukaryota; kingdom Metazoa; phylum Arthropoda; class Insecta; order Hymenoptera; family Scelionidae; genus Aradophagus; species Aradophagus sp. ZL-2020. The sequence continues at coordinate 20,829 of JABFOV010001365.1, forward strand.
CGCGTCAAATGTATACGCGATTAACGACACCTTTTGTACGCTGCACTAATTGCAACGCAGTGCTGAACCGTGATTAATTTGGCGCGCGAGCATTCGCCAAAAGTGCATGATTTGTATTTTTTGTACTTTCTTTTATTTTGGTCATGATTTCAAAGATCTTGATTTTACAAAGAAATGGGATAACAATATTTCGTACATTTAATTACATTATAAACGTTACAAATCGTGATGTTTAATTAAATTGTAAATATTTAAATGAAAGTTACATTTAATTACAACACTATTATTTATTGATAAACTGAATTTTTCTTAAATACGTGTTATAATAAGAAAACTTGTTGTCGATTTATAACATTGTCATTTAATTTAATTCTCTGACTTTTTCAGGACCAGCGACATTCCTCCACTTTGCCAGATTTTTCCGATTTTAGTCATCCCATACAGAAAAAAAAAGGTAAGAAAAAATTAATTGAAAAAAGAAAGACGTTTTCGCGGATCTTTATTATTTTTACGACTCAGTTTCATTGATCCCCAACGAGATTCATCGTCTAAAGACAAAGTGCGGTGTCATTCGAATTCTCTAATTGCGTCGTTAAAAATACGAAATTTTGAATAAACGCCGAGAACGATAATCCGCTCGATTGACTGACTTCGGTAATTGAATTACGGAAAATCAGTCTGTTCCACTGCTTTATGTCAGTTACTCAAACGAAACTTTTAAGCCTCTGTTAACATATGGGTTAGTAATTGTAGATACGCCGCGGCACAAGTTTGCGATGCGTTTTTATGTAATAAGGGACTTTATGCAACGCAGTCAATTGCCCGCTGATGTAAAAAGCACGCTTTTCAAAGTGATTAAAAAAAAGTTAAGAAAGTGTAACGGTTTTTCCAAGTGCGGTACACTTGGCACCGTCTTATCGGCTAAATTATTATTTACATTGTCAATAATGATTTCTTTTTTTTTTTTCTGTTATTAATAGTCATTTTTCACAGTGATTTTTCGCTCCAAAATAATAAGTTTTAAATTTCGGTTTGCCAAAAGAAAATAGAAAATGTTCAATGTTATTTTCTCAATACAAAATGAACGTTTGTTTTTGTGTTTTTATATTTGAAAGCACATGGTTTACGAAAAATTGATTAAAATATAAATTATATTCAAAGAAAACAACAGTATTAAACATAAAAATTTGTCAAAGTCTCTAGTTTACAATAATTTAATAATGTTTATAATAAAATTTCATATCGAAGGAAGTTAAGTTCTTAAATTACTTAAGAGATTGCAATTCAAAGTGTATTTATCCTTTGAATATATATTAAGAATTATAAAATAATTTACTTTAATTTGTTTTATTCATTTAATTTTAATTCTGTATTCACGCATTTTTGATAATTTATTATCAATGAAATTTACGCGCAACAAATTCGCGCTTCTTTTGGAGTAAGGATGGTATTTTGAAGACTTTGCCATTTTTTGCTCGACGGTCGTAACGACCGACTTCTTAAAAACCAATAAAAACACCGACTTCCAACGAACAAATTTTCACACACGAAATTCAACTTCCGCTTCTAGTCAGATTCCTCTTTGTACATCGTTAAATTCCCGTTTGACGTTGATTGACTTTCCGTGTTCGTCATTTGTATCAACTGCATTTCAAGATAATGTCGTACAAAATCAGTTCTTTTTTTTCTTTTACTTTCCAAAACTTTAACCCATCAAACATCAACCACCAAGACTGTGATCGAGGAAAAAAGTTGTCATTGTCAATGTGTAATTTTTAATTTTATTAAGTTTTTGTTATTTCAATATTTATTTAATATTGTTTGTTGAGCTAAGTAGTAGTTTGCAGTTAAAAACTGATGGCAATTTAAGCAAATTTATTTGACTAGCGTTTACGGGGGTTCTACTTGGATGTATTCCAATTGTAGGTATTCTTCTGAAAACAATATAACTATTATTCGAACAAACAAAATATGATTTTAATTGACGAGCGAAAAGAACAAAACACTGTTTCGCAAATGTAGACGAAACGCAATTAAAAGAAATACACGTTCCTCCGATTTATGACACTAATTCCACCGAGCGCGTCATTGTTTTCTCCGCTTGCGAAACGGCCGGCGCATCGCGTTCGGAAAAACGAACGGAGGTTGCGCCGGCCCGGGAAATCGTAAGAGCGCGTTTTCCCCGAAAGGCGCTCGATCTGGAATTGACAAACGGCCTTTTTCACAAGCGCGCACGAGCGAGCGGCGCCGGTGACCCATGAGGCGAAAGTTCTTTTGTTCGGCATCTGGAATCGGGATCTCGTGCACTTGCACGAGCCGGTCGCGTTTTGTGAAACACGCAGTTTCCTACGCCAAGTTACACCTACGGCCGCGCGTGGCCAACCTTCGCCGCACGCGAGGCCAGATTCGCGCGGCCGAAAGCGCCGTCGGGACAAAAGCCCCGAGCATTGTTTTGCAACCGACGGCGAAAAACAAAACACCGATTTTCGCACGCACAATCGTCCACTTTCGACAACCGACGAATTGCTTCACTTTTTTTCAACTATATCGAATATCGCGGTGAAAAATTACGTATTAAAAAACAAGAGTTTTTCTTCTTAACTTGATTAAAATTCAAAGAAAATGTATTTTAATTTAGGTAAATAATTTATTGTGATCGACATGTTTTATTCCCTGGCCGCGTGGAAAAACCAAGTAGCTTATTTGTAAAAGAGAGAGAAACTTATTTGCGCACAGTGCGCCGAAAAGCGCCGCGACGAGGGAAACGTCGCGGCAGCGGAAAACACGCGTGACGGTCAATTGAACGTATTTAGCATGTAAGCGCCATCAGGCCCGAAGGTCGACCGGCGAAACTGCTCTCAACTTAGTTACCCACGCGTACGACCTATCCCAATTACGTGTGTCCTTGAGCCGACCAACACCATTATCCGACGAGTCGCACTGTTTAAAATAATCAATCAAAAAGTCGTAATTATTTATAACAACTTTATCACAGTTAACTATAAAAAATAATTTCATAGATCCTTATGAAATCGTTTTCACCGAAAGTTTCACACTTTAGGATAACACATGAATTTTATGTTGAATACATGGATTTTAGATTTGTTTTTAAAAACTACATTTTTTAGTTAATAATTTTTTGAGTAAATTTAAATTTTATTCATTTTAAAATACATTTGCATACCTGTGTCGCGGGCAGCAAATTACTTTCCTGTCCTAGGGCGTAAAAGTATTATTCCTGCCCTGGCCACAGATATGAAAAGTAGTGTATCGTACTCCCTCGGTATGTAATATACTATTTGAATGTTTGATTATATATTTTTGAAAATTATATTTTAATGTCAGTAATTGTTCTTAAAATGTCAAACATTTTATGACATTTTGAATATTTATTCAAAATTATTACTCATTCTCCTATACAACGTTTAACTTATTTTGACAAAAATACATCGTCTAACCGTCCAAAGTTCAATCATAGTTTTCTCTGTTACAATCAATGGATTAAACAAGCACGACACGGCGATTGACACTGAAATATTGAATTCACAATTTCAGATGATCGGAATGCAGTTTCTTAAATTTGCATTGATTAATTTTTCAAGTTTCACAGCTTATTTTTATTTTTATTTTTTTTAGCGTGGTAAAATAGAATTGTCATCTAGTGACAAATTGACAAAAAATATTACAAAATCTACAGAGATCATTAACGCGATACATTCCAAAATAATTTTACGAATTTATAGTTTAAACTTGTTCGTAAAGTTTGACTTTAATTTTACATTTTTTAAAAATAACAATGTTTTAATAAAATTATGTATTCTAACAAAGAGTGTTAGTAAAATAAATGTTCATAAAGTAGAAGATATAAAAAAAAGTGGAAAGTAGAAAAATTGAAAAACCAAATACGAAAAAGAAACAATTCCAAAAACTTATTGTGTCAGAGTTGTAACTAATTTGCAATTAGTTGATCCACGTTTCAATGCAAGGAAAAACAAGTGTATGTGTACGTAAATTTCGTAATCACTTATTGAAGATAGCTGCGTTAATAATATAATGTTCTTATTACGATTATCGGGCAGGCAGTGCAAATATTGTTTATAGAGCGTTGATCTCTCCGTTGGCCGACAGCACAGGTCTGCCGAGTGGGAATAATTGAAGGTTCCACACGGATGTAATAATGAGTCACTCTCGTCCCGGCCGGCACACACAATCTTAATTACATTTATGCAACCGCTACCACCTTCCCGCCACGACATCCATTGCTACAAATTTATTACATTATCAAATTTTATCCTTTTCCGTTAGTTCACGTTTAAGCACTTCGACCAGCATTTTATTATGAATTACATTTGAAATTAAATTTATTATAAATTTGACAACAACATTGATTTCTCTCCTCTTCGGAATCATAACTCTTAATAAGAGCGCAGAAGTGATTCAAACATACAAGTTTTGTTGAAATATATTTGCTGAAAGAAACAAACGAAATTTCGTTTCATCTATCTTAATTTTTTTATTGTTTAACTGATGAGAGCACGTTTGTTCTATCTCTTTGTAAAATCAATAAAAACTTTTTGTCTACAACACAGTAGAGCGCATGCGCGGAACAAATCAATTTACACATTATTTAAACACTTGACAAGTACTTTTGACTAGTTGCAAAATTTACTCAAAACCAATTTGAAGCTTAAAGTAACACGAACAAGAATCGTCTTTCTTTTTGAAATTCAAACTAGATATTGAAATTCAAATGAAAATCAGTATTAAAACGAGTCAACTCAGTGAATCCCAATTGTAAAGTTGTATAATTTTCTTAAAAAAAAAAAAAAAAAAAAAGAAAAAAAAAAAAAAAAAAAAAAAAACGACAAAAAAAAAAAAAAAAAAAATAACCCCCACTCGAAGAAAAAGAAGCATGGTAACGACGCATGAAGTAATCTCATACTTACACAAAAAGAAAATTATCAGAAGCAGCTCGAATACCCATAATGGAGACAGATGTGGAAGAAGTCGTCATTGTGCGACAAGGTTCAGGCCACGGAGCACGCGTAGAAGTACAAATGTTGTGTAGATG